>CM029016.1:135073232-135196306 GCA_016801055.1 Panax notoginseng
AGAGCCATGCCCCTGAAGGATATAAGTTTATGGTAAGAATGGAGAAGATGAAATATATCTAATCATTATTTTCAAATGCACTACATATCTCTAATTAAGTGCGCTTGATAGTAAACATAAAAAAAGAAATAACAGCTACAGCTAGTTCATGTTATAGACTAAGGAGTTAGCAAGTTTGACTACAGCTACAGCTTGTTGCTGTTGTTGCCTCAGTCCCTGCTGCTGAATTAAAGCTTACAGCTTTGCAAATGATCAGAGAAACTAAGGAGTTAGCAAGTTTGACTATATCTAGAAAAGAGGTGGACCAAGTTAAGAATTCTTTTTTTTTTGCTCTATAACATCACAAGTCTGCAGATTCATCATACACATCAAGTGTTGGTTATGTGCATGTGCAAGTGACGAGATTAGAAACTTTTTACGATTAAGAAATTTGAAGTGCTATTATTGTGATGCCTTCTTTTCCCCTTTGTTTTTTAGTCTGAGGCTGGACAACATGCAGCAGTAGTATTCTAACATCTAAACATATTGATGCCATCTATTCATATAATTAACCTCATAGGCTATTTTGTACCATCCAACATTGTCCGAACTTGGCAAATACAGAAGCAATTCAGTCATTACTATGCATAATGTTATAAGGTAATGGCTAGTGGTTTTACTGTGAAATTATGAAGATAGTCAATTCTATAAACTGCACAATAGTTAATTCATATAATTATCAAGACAGTCAGTTTCAGATCCATAATACTGCACAATAGTCAATTCTAATACTTGTTGCTGTTGTGTATTATGCTTAACTTCTTTCTCGGATGATGCATTCTTCAACTGCAAAACCAATGACACAAGTGCAACACGTCACACACATATTTCCATTCAAAAGAACCCACAAGGTGCAAGTGTGCAACAGCAGTGAGTCACTACAACAAAATGAATGTAAAATGCATAAAAAGGTTGGTAATCCAACTCAAGAATGCTCACCGAAGTACAACTGCAAAAACGTCAACAAAACAAAAACATCAGCTTTCTCTTCTTCCATCCATTTTTTTTGGTCTTTGTTATTGTTTCCCAACGTATTTTTTAAAGTACCAATAAACATATTTCGTACCTCAAATTTAAACATGGCTACAGAGCCCCCAATGATGGAAGATGCAAAGTGCAACCAGAAATGGATGGAGAGACAAGAAGAGAGCAGGCCACCTAGGTAAAGGTACTCTCTACACGCTTTGCTAACATAGCTGCTGCTGAGAAACAACCAAAGGCCACAACAGTTCCCACGAATGCACTGACCACAATGCTGCATTTAAAGTAGAAAGATTTCAGTCAAAATAAAAGAGTACTTTTCTAAATAAGCATACGCACTGACAAGAATGCTACAATGGAACTAAAAACATATCAGAGGATCAAAATATCCTGAGTTATATCAAAATAGCCTTCTCAATAATATCCTGAGTCATATAAAAACCATTAGGCAATTACCTTGGATCAAAATCAATGGCCAATTCAATTAGAGGTCCAACGGAGGCACCTTCAAAAAGGTGAAACCCTCTTTTGCTGCTCAACATTATCAAGAAAAGGACAATAATTCAAGCTCATGAGGAATAAATGTTCTGACTTTTTCAGAAATAGAATACCTAATGTATCTTATCCAGAAATAAGTAATTACAATATTTGCCCTATCCATTATACCATTTCCTAAAATAACATTAGATAATTATACTTGAGCCCCTTCAGTTCATTTAAAACATTATGTTCATGCTCAAACAAGCTTTTGTTTACACATGTGTTTATATTTATACATACATATATAGAGAGAGGCAGAGATTTCTTAGCACAGAAAGGGAAACTAAACACTACGTAAATTACCATATTCTAAATCTTTTATCAATTATATCATTAATGATGCATCAAAGTTCAACTCAATATTCAAAATCATCCAGGTACAATGGCATAAAGAAGAGGCCTAAAAAATAACTGACTTGTTAGCAGAAGGATTAGTTATAGGCAGACTTATCCATCTTATTTCATTTGGGACACCACTTCTGAATGTATTGCTAACCTCATCACCCTACAAAACCATCAAAAAGAAAGTAAGCCAAAGTAGTTTAGTTTTAACCACAATAATTACGTGAAATTATATATTCACGACTACAATAGAAATATGTTTATGTTATACCCCCAAGTCCACTTGAATCAAATCATCATTATGATAGAAAAATTAAAAATCCTCCTCAATTTTTTTACAAGGACAATGCATAAGTGCTTCAACTAAAAGAAAAACTCAAAACTTTGTGACAAACCTTCATGTGCAAGTTGCTGCAAGTTTGGCAGCAGAGGGATCTCTTCATAGAATGACCTTTGATGAACATCGATACACATCATCCTTTTTTAATAACTTCAAATGTGAACAGTATGCAATAATAGAAAAAAGATCATACTTACAGATGTCATACTTTTAATTTATCAGTAATAATTTTAGCAGTGAACCTCAGGAGAAATCAACACACAGAACAATGTTATCTTTTTTACGTTATCAACAGGTTTATTTGCTTCTTGGTCGTACTTGCTAGAATGTCCAATTGTATAGAACTCCCACTCAATGAAAGGGCAACTATAAGCGGGAGGAAAATACTAATGAATTAGACACCTTTGGATAGATGAAGTAAATCATACTTAGCAGAACAATAAGCAGAACAACAGAGCAGCATAAGGCCACTGCTTTGTTGCAACGGATAATAGATAATAGAAACGGATAAAAGATAATAGAAACAAAAATGATAAAAGGCCAATAATCTGTTCATTAGTGTCAAAGTTAAGGTTGAATAGGTATACCCCTTTATCCTTAGATCTTCAGAGGATATAGCAAGCCTCAGTTTCCATGTCAAATTCATAAATAGATCTACAGTCACATCCAAGACTATGTTATGTGTTAGTAGGTAATTTTTTTAATATACATTCCCAGACATGAACCAAATTAACACTTTAGGCACATTGCAAGTCTAGAATACACAAAATACTCATATGCTATCAAGATCAATGAAGGCCTTCTTAACCAGTAGAGCAGTAAGCTGGTAGAGTCCAAACGGTACAGTACAAGATTTGTTAAGAGATGCTGCAGCTGAAGATGTCACTGATGCTCTAGTAGTGGAGCCTACAGAACAAAATTAGGACTGAATAGAAACAGCACCAATGGAGGTGAAGTAAAATGATGTTGTTAATCAGTTGGTCTTATTTTGTAATGGAAACAAACCTGAGCTACGCTGCTGTGTTTGAACATTTATTCTTCAAAATTATGACACTTTTATAAATCAACTCTAATGTTCTTACCTAGAAATGGGTAAAGAAATCATAATATTAAATTTTTGAATACCTTTTGGAGAAGCTGTTGTCAGAGGTGACGGTGATCTTGCTTTTCTCGCGAACGACGGAGACAGAATCACCCAGAGCTCCGGCCTTGTCGCCGACCTTAAAATCGGGAAGCATGATTCGACGGCGATGAGGGCTTTAAAGGAGGTCGCAGCATGAAGAGAGAATCGGTAGGGCAACGATGAGGGAAGATCTGAGATATTGAATCCCCTCTAGTTTTGGTCATTTGAACCCTAGTATTCGTGACTGTTTAGGAGTAGAGAAAGAGAGGTGTGAGATGAAATACGACCAAAGAGAAAGAACTATTTAGGATTTGTAATTTTAAGTTTTCACTTTCGCCTAAATTAAGCTCCGTATTTTTCACATACACAACGTTTTTATTTAAAAATGTTATCTATTTAAAATTAAAAAAATTCCTTTTTAAATAGATAACATTTTTGCATATATATCTACAGCGTTTATAAAAAAAACGTTGTGAAAAAAAATACCACAATGTTTTTATAAAAACTTTGTGGTTTAAATGGTGTCTATTAGGTATTTTGTAGTAGTGAGTGCAGATAACTGTAAGCTGTTAAACGATTACTGGTAAACAACGATCAAGGCAAGTCTTTCAGTTCCTATTTGTTAAGTGAACTTGATGATAAACTGTTTTAAATCTTTATTGAAAAAAGCTTGATATGTTATATATATGCTAAAAGTATGAAAAGTTAAAGTCAATTTATGACTACATTGATTGAGTAATGAATGTTGATTGAGTAAGGAACTTAATCTTTATACTTGTTATTTGAATTACAACATGTATGTTATGTTAGTCCAATGTTTATGAGATATGTATTAAGCATGTTATTATGTGCTACGTGATGCATGAAAACTGTTAGATTTTGTTGGGCTATCAAGCTCAACCTTGCAAATAACCACTTTTACAGGTTAAAGATTCAAGGTAAAGTTATGTGCTACTTGAAAGATATGAATCAGATGTGTTACTTGAAGATTTATACACTTTGGCTAAATTATTATTATTTGAACCATATTTAAGGTTCTAAATAATGTATAATGTTTAATAGATGTTGAGTTATAAAGTTTAAGTTTTGTTTGATTGTATAAAAGGGTATTGAATCTGAATGTAGGTTTTATTTATTAACACTGATAAGGTGAGTAATAAGCTAAGTACGGTTTAAAGGTAGGTAAAGATAAAGGTTTTGAAAAATGTACTTGATAAGTCACAATGATTATATAATGATAAACTGTCAAGTTTGAGTTATCTGATCTGGAAAGGTTATCGGATTGAAATGTAAGATTCTATTTAATAACTTTGATGAAGCGAATCATAAAACACTTGATTCAGAGATGTGTATATGACAAAGGTTTTGATTCAGGGAATTAAAGTAAGAAGACATAAAAGTTTAAATTATTCCGCATTTTATTAAGTTTAACATCGAATAATGATGTAAAATTAAAGGTTGAGCGTATTATTAATGACCGAAGTCAATAATTGAATTGTATGAATTTTAGGGTCATTACAGTTGGTATCAAAGCTGATAGGTTAGAAACCTTGGGTAAGTGTACCTTAGGGTATAACCTTAGAGAAGAAAGGTGAAGATAATGAAAGAATAAGCTCAAATAGAGTTTGAACAATAAGAAGTAATTTAAGAAATTTATAAAGAAGGAATTAGAACATGTGTGAGAGGATTTAAAGAAGAATCTCACAGAGTTATAAGGAATATGAATGTGGGGTTACCCAACTCTAATAATAAGGATGTAAGGTGGTAATAAATAAACAACGTCTATAAGAAGAGAATGATAAAGAAGTTAAGAATAAAAAGTTATATTTAAGTATGGTACAATCGTACTCTTTAATAGTTGATGTATGGTATATAGGCTAAACGATTCATTCATAGAGCGGAGGTATATACGAACTAGCAACTCGAAATCTAGTTTGTTGGTTGTTTGTGGGAAACCACTCAGTGTACCATATTACAACTATTAGAGACTCAATGTGTACCATGTATAGAAAATGGATACGTATGATGAAAATGTGGAACCCGAATGAAATGTTGTGCAATGTAAATGAAGTTAGAAATTCTTAAAGGAAGAATTGTTATATAAACAAGAAAATTGAAAGAAGAATCTTGAAGAGATACGAAGATAAGAACTTGGAGTTACCTAACTTCAATAGCCAAGATAACGTAAGGAAGTTAAGAAAAGAATTTTAAGGGAGATGATTATAGAATAAGATCACGACGTGATTTGTTTAAGTTGCAAAATGATAGATGGTCTGTAATGAATGAATAGTTATAGTGTGATGCTATAAGAGAATGTACTATGATATAGTACGAGATAAGCTCACGAGGAATTATAAATGATGAGATATGGAAAATTAGTAACTAGTCAAGAGCAAGTTATGAGCAAGATAGAGTTAGGTGGGATTTCAATTGAGGACTCATGTGATGGCTGAGTGGTACAAACCTTTGTATGGGTTGGATTTTGTGCTTGCGCTCAGTTTATCACATTGATAATTAATGGAATGTTGGTGTCGCGCTATCAATGTATATATGGCGAAAAGGTGATTCTTTTCTCATGTGTATATTTGATAGTTAGAGACTACTAAGATTAGTCAGATATTATTAGGATTAGGTTAGATGATATTAAGATTAGATACGGTTCTTAAAACTGATGCATATGGTAAGTTCGTGACTCATAATAATATGGTATGTTTTGAACCCCTTAGCGAATGGACGCATATGGTCTGACTAGGATAAGTTCTCAAACTCATATTATTGTGACAAGTTCCTGAACTTCCAATCAAATAAGAAGTGATTTTCTCTCTCCCCATACCCCCGCCTCGGGTTGGGTAAAATTAAATTGCGCACAATCACGCAAGTGTACGTGGTTAACAAGTAATATAGTGATGAATAAATTATTGTTCCTACAGAGACTAGAGTGAAATTTAATCTAACAATTACCAGTATAATATTAACAAAATTTTATTAAACTATTCAAATTAAAGATTGTAATTAATTAAAAACGAAAACCTAAAAGTCAAAACAAATCAACCTAACAAGTTATCACAATTTTCAATCAGATAATGGAGAATTATGCTTACAACTTCACTATAAGTTTCACTCTGATTATCACACCTTTTTCTAGCTTAATTAACTATTTCAGTTTATTAATCAAGAACACTCAAGTAGAATTAACCATCTCTCGATGCATTAACACCATATTAATTGAAATCCACAAGTTGATAGAATAAAGCCAAACACCCTAATTAACTAATTCACTATATCTGTATGTGAATTAAAATCAAATAAGGGTTAAATTTTAAGTTCTTTATGCGATTACATACGATTTTAGGTATATCTCTGTCCTTAACATTCATCAAGATTCCATTAAAACATAGAATACAAGAACGCATGCTATTGTAACTAGGTCTAGATTTATACATCATCTCTCGAGTCCATATAAATCCACACAAAATTGGTGATCAAGCAATTTATAAATTAAAGTGCAAATCACAGTAGATAAACTGAATTGATAGTATTAATGAGCTGAAATTAAGGCATGACAATCATTATTTAACACTAAAGATCCATTGTAAGCCTAATAAGTAATTTAGCTCATCATAACTGAATTATATACTGAAAAGATAGAGAAATTCATCATCCCAACTACAAAATTTGAATTAAAAGACAAAGAACAAAATTACACCACCATTGTCCTCGCTCAAATCTGCAATCTTTGTGATCTTGACCTTCAAATCTGTTCCTCCAATGTTCTTCAGAAAATTCGGGCTCCATTAATGATTGATTAGTGTAATTGATCTTCCTGTTATGTTGTGCTATATCCTAGCATAAGTCATGTAAAACACTGATAAAATGACGCCAAAATATAGTCCCAATCCATGCCAAAAGTCTTTTAACTACGTTGCTGCAGAATTCCAATCAAATCAGAAGTCTTTTTCTCTCTCCCCGTACCCCTGCTCCAGGTTGGGTAAAATCTAATTACGCATAATCACGCAAGTGTACGTGGTCAGCAAGTAATATAGTGATGATTAAAGTATGGTTCCCACAGAGACTAGAGTGAAATTTAATCTAACAAGTATCAGTTTTATATTAACCCGATTTTATTAAACTATTCAAATTAAAGATAGTAATTAATTAAAAATGAAATAACTAAAAGTTAAAACAAAACAACCTAACCAGTTACTGCAATTTTCAATCAGATAATGGAAAATTAGGCATACAACTTCACTTTAAGTTTCACTCTGATTATCACACCTTTTTCTAGTTTAATTAACTATCTCAGTTTATTAATCAAGAACACTCAAGTAGAATTAGTCATCTCTCGATGCACTAACACCATATTAACTTAAATCTACAAGTTGATAGAATTAAGCCAAACACTCTAATTAACTAATTCACTATATCTCTATGTGAATTAAAATCAAATAAGGGTTAAATTCCAAGCTCTTTATGAGATTACATCCGATGCTAGGTATATCTCTATCATTAAAACACAGAATAGAAGAACACCTGCTATTATAACTAGGTCTAGATTCATACATCATCTCTCGAGTCCATATAAATCCACATAAAATTGGTAATCAAGCAATCCATAAATTAAAGTGCAAATCACAATAGATAAACTGAATTGATAGTATTATTGAATTGAAATTAAGGCATGACAATCATTATTCAACCCTAAAGATCCATTTCAAGCCTAAAAAGTAATTTAGTTCATCGTAAATGAATTAAATACTGAAACGATAGAGAAATTCATCATCCCAATTACAAAATTCTAATTAAAAGACAAAGAACAGTATTACACCACCCTTGCCCTCGCTCAAATCTACAATCTTTGTGATCTTGACCTTTAAATTTGTTCCTCCAATGTTCTTCTGAAAATTAGGGCTACAAGAATGATTGATTAATTAGTGTAATTGATCTCCCTGTTATATTGTGTTATATCCCAACATAAGTCATGTAAAACACTGATAAAACGACACTCAAACATAGTCCGAATCCATGCCAAAGTCTTTCAACTATGCTACTGCAGAATTCCACTCAAATCAGAAGCCTTTTTCTCTCTCCCCGTACCCCCACCCCGGGTTGGGTAAAATCTAATTACGCACAATCACGCAAGTTTACGTGATCAACAAGTAATATAGTGATGATTAAGGTATTGTTCCCACAGAGACTAGAGTGAAATTTAATTTAACAATTATCAGTTTTATATTAACCCAATTTTATTAAACTATTCAAATTAAACATAGTAATTAATTAAAAACAAAATAACTAAAAGTCAAAATAAATCAACCTAACTAGTTACCGAATTTTTCAATCAGATAATGGAGAATTAGGCTTACAACTTCACTTTAAGTTTCACTTTGATTACCACACCTTTTCTAGTTTAATTAACTATCTCAGTTTATTAATCAAGAACACTCGAGTAGAATTAGCCATCTCTCGATGCACTAACACCGTAGTAACATAAATTCACAAGTTGATAGAATTAAGTTAAACACCCTAATTAACTAATTCACTATATCTCTATGTGAATTAAAAACAAATAAGGGTTAAATTCCAAGTTCATTACGCAATTACATGCAATGTTAGGTATATCTCTATCCTCAACATTCATTAAGATTCCATTAAAACACAGAATACAAGAACACATGCTATTGTAACTAGGTCTAGATTCATACATCATCTCTCGAGTCCATATAAATCTACACATAGTTGGTGATCAAGCAATCCATAAATTAAAGTGCAAATCACAATAGATAAACTGAATTGATAGTATTATTGAACTAAAATTATGGCACGACAATCACTATTCAACGCTAAAGATCCATTACAAGCCTAATAACTAATTTAGTTCATCATAAACGAATTAAATACTGAAAAGATAGAGAAATTCATCATCCCAATTACAAAATTCGAATTAAAAGACAAAGAACAGAATTACATCACCCTTGTCCTCGCTCAAATATGCAATCTTTGTGATCTTGACCTTCAAATCTATTCCTCCAATGTTCATCTAAAAATTAGGGCTCCAAGAATGATTGATTGATTAGTGTAATTAATCTCCCTGCTATGTTGTGTTATATCCCAGCATAAGTCATGTAAAACACTGTTAAAACGATGCCCGAACATAGTCCCAATCCATGCTAAAGTCTTTCATCTATGCTGCTGCAGAATTCTAATCAAATCAGAAGATGTTTTCTCTCTCCCCGTACCCCTGCCATGGGTTGGGTAAAATCTAATTACGCACAATCATGTAAGTGTACGTGGTCAACAAGTAATATAATGATGAATAAAGTATCGTTCTCATAGAGACTAAAGTGAAATTTAATCTAATAATTACCAGTTTTATATTAACCTAATTTTATTAAACTATTAAAATTAAAGATAGTAATTAATTAAAAAAAATAACTAAAAGTCAAAACAAATCAACCTAACTAGTTACCACAATTTTCAATCAGATAATGGAGAATTAGGCTTACAACTTCACTTTATGTTTCACTCTGTTTACCACACCTTTTTACAGTTTAATTAACTATCTCAGTTTATTAATCAAGAACACTCAAGTAGAATTAGCTATCTCTCGATGCACTAACATCGTATTAACTTAAATCTACAAGTTGATAGAATTAAGTCAAACATCCTAATTAACTAATTTACTATATCTCTATATGAATTAAAATCAAATAAGGGTTAAATTCCAAGTTCTTCACGCAATTACATGCGATGTTAGGTATATCTCTATCCTAAACATTCATCAAGATTCCATTAAAACATAGAATATAAGAACATATGCTATTATAACTATGTCTAGATTCATACATCATCTCTCGTGTCCATATAAATTCACACAGAATTAATAATCAAGCAATCCATAAATTAAAGTGCAAATCACAATAGATATACTGAATTGATGGTATTATTTAACTTAAATTAAGGTATGACAATCATTATTTAACACTAAAGATCCATTGCAAGCCTAAAAAGTAATTTAGTTCATCATAAATGAATTAAGTACTGAAAAGATAGAGAAATTCATCATCCCAATTACAAAATTTGAATTGAAAGACAAAGAATAGAATTACACAACCCTTGTCCTCGCTCAAAGCTGCATTTTTTGTGATCTTGACCTTCAAATCTGTTCCTCCAATGTTCTTTAAAAATTTAGGGCTCCAATAATGATTGATTGATTGTTGTAATTGATCTCTCTGTTATGTTGTGTTATATCCCAGCCTATGTCATGTAAAACACTGATAAAACGACTCCCAAACATAGTCCCAATCCTTGCCAAAGTCTTCCATCTACTCTGTTATAGAATTCCAATCAAATCAGTACCCTCACCCTGGTGAGGGTTTTATACTTGCGAAGGCCTGCCCCCGCGGGCGGTGCTACTGTTTTTGGCTCATGTACCCCCGCCCTGGCAGGGGGTTTCTTCACTAATAAGCACGCCCCGGTGCGCGGTGCTTTTGCAGATGAGTTCTATTTTCTTGCTTGAAATCTTGCTTTCTCGCCACAATGCCACCATTATGCCTCCACACCACATAATGCAATCCTAAACACAAAACAAACACAAAACCATTAAAACTGTATAGAAATAGGCAATACAAACACTGTTTAAGTCCAAATAAGAACCGATTCGTAGGTTTATATGAAACCCACTCAGCAAATTCCCCCAAACTTAAACCGTCTAGTCCTCGAGCACAACTCAATACGTAATGTAATGCAATGCAGCTAATCTATGTAACGATCGAGAAATTTGTAATTTAATTTAAATATTTATTGAATTAAATAAATATTTTAAATAATTTATTTATTGAGATAAATAAATATTTGATGAATTGTGATATAATAATTTAGTTGAGTATGTATGCTAACTAAATTAATGAATGATAATTTTATTATGTGAGAATTTAATTTAACGAAAATAATTAAATTAAATGAATTGTTTAATATTTAAGAAAATAAGTAAATTAAATAAAATGATCTTTTAGTCTAATTTATTGATTAAATTAGATATATAATTATTTATTAATCATAAGTATAATTATAATAAAAATTATAATTATTATAATTATAAGTGTGAGCTAATTAAATGGGTTACATGTGTGACAAATAAAACTATATAATAAAAATAATATAAAAATAATTTAGAAGGTGGGAGTTGTATTTAGCCAAACAAGGCCTTGTGGCCTTTGACTTAATTTAACGGATGTAACCTGTTGGGTTTGTAACTTGACGTACGTGGGAGAGAGACCATATCAGTTTATATTTACGCATCTTATTTTTCTAAGGCTAGCACAGAGAAATTAGAGAAGAGAGAAAACACAGTGGTTTTGTGAGAGAGTTTTCTGAGATTATCAAGAGGAAGGAGAGTGTCACCATCTTTTTGCTACATACAATCAAGGATTGAAGGTATACTTTACTCCTAATGTTCATGTTTTGAGTTTCTAATGATTATTTTCTATAAATTGCTAAGTCGGGTTGGATTGTTGTATATATATGTACCTATAGTGTTGTAAAAAAGTGTTAATCATCATATATGAGTGATATGCGATTATCAAATATGTGAAAATTGGCTTTGTAAGAAAGAAGTTGGGATATCAGTGTATGCTCATATAATATGGCTTAGTAAGTACAAAATTTCATGTCCAATGCCTGCTATAATCTATAATTTTATGTTAAATTGTGTTAGTATATTAAGAAACGAAAATGGTGTAGTTTGAATCGTGTCAATTGGTTATGAAACGAAGTCGTGTCGATCGAATTCGCTAAAAGTGTAAAAAAATGAAGAAATTGGTAAAAACAAGGTTGTAATTCTCTAAATTTAATTATGTAAATTATTTTAGGTATTAGAATGATTGATTGTATGTGTTATAAGGCCTTAGTTAAGTTTGTAGTGTAAGGGTTTGTTTATGTTGCTGTAGAAATTAAGAAATTGGAGTTTTTGTATAAGAACAGAGTCCGTGATTATGTATCTGCAAAATTGGTTCTGGTGCCGAGCGCGGGCACGCTGCCTCTGGGCACGGGCGCATTGCCGCGCGGGCGCGCTGCATTCAAAGGGAGACATAGCGCGGCCGCGCCAGTGGTCAGTCAGACCCAATGTTGAGTTGTTAATAGCATAACTTTGGAAATGCTAACCTAACTTATTTTAATGACCCTAAAACATGTTATAAGACATAATAACATATTGTAATCACAACGTCAAAACTATAAATTGTGAACTAATAAGTTGTGAGAGTTTGGAATGTGAGGTCATGAAAATTGGAATTGTTTTGCAATCACCATGTCGTATACTATGATATAATTGAGAATTTAGTTTCGTGTTACGTGAATGAGTAGGATAATCAAGTCCTAAGTTAAGGATTATAAACTTGATTAAAATGAAAACTAAATTAATGAAGTTAATATTAATATAACTAATTGTTATTATGATTCTAATGATATATGTAGGGTAATTGGCGAACGTTTATTATATTTGTGTAGCTTATACTCGAGGCAAGTTTCCTAACTTCATTCTCTTTATAATGAATGCAAGTTCCTTATCCTAAACTTTTATTGAAAAAGTTCTTTAACTTCTTTCTTTTATTAATGAATGCAAGTTTCATAGCTATGTTATATTTTATGTCAAGCAAGCCTACTGATTCTATCTCGTGTATGATTATACAAGCTCTTGTGATCTAGTTCGTTACATGGAGCGAGTTTCATTTTCCTAAGTCTTATTATTATTATTCAAATTATATATTGTTCTAATACATTGATTCAAATGAGATTATTCTAACTCTTTTGAATATGATACTATGCACACATATTATGTCTGTTCAATTGTACATTGTTGTTATTCGATCTTTGACTTTGATAACCTTGTCCAATTCTATATTGTTGTATTAAACTTTCAAGTAGTAAGCAAACTCTTATTGATTGAACTAGTCTATTATGGAATAGTGTTCTAAAATTCTAGAACCACTGATAAGTTAGTTCCGAGCTAAACTTTCTTTAGTGCGGAAATTCTAAATTCAAACTAAGACGAACAATGCTAACATAGGGGATTTTGAACGTGTAACGTTCAGATGTTTTCTATTCTGATTTGTAGAACAAGTTCACCATTATTCAACATTCATTGTTCATTCCCATGTTGGTATAATTACTACTCTTTATATCAGTGAGCAATTGTTTTCTCACTCTTGCATTAACACTGCAACTAATGTTGAGAAAGTCGATAAGCCATCTACTAGCAAAGGAAAGGGCAAGATGTCCAAGTGTTGAAGATTTATGAAACTTAATTTAAATAAATTATGTTATAAGACTTGTTTTATTTTATGATATATTCCGCAAACTGATGTAATAATTTAAGATTAGATTACCTGGGATTATTTTTGAGATGATGTAACCCTTTAAGGGGAAAAGATTATCGTTTAAGTTATTTTATGTCTTTATCCTTTATTATGGGTAGTTAGATGTAATTATTTTTTATAGTGAGCACCAAATCCTGTGGGAATGAAGTACCCGGATTTGGGGGTGTCACAATGTACATGTCTACGAATCCAACAGTAAGACAGAAACAAGAATATTCAACCGGCCTCAGAGAAATTAAGTAAACACGACATCATGTCATATCAAGGCAAATCAATAACTTCCCAGTCAATCATCAAATCTTAAACTGTTCTAACCGATATAGGGTGTGTGTGCTCAACAACAGTGGTAACTGATATAAAATTAAATTTAACACATAATAGGTCTCTTTGAAGGCGTCATACAATGTAAACTCAGGAAATCCAAAAATAAGCTAGATCCGGCTAAAATCAAACACCAACAAAATTCAAGGGTCGATATGGGATACTTATGCTTTATTTTTCACTTACGGGGGCTTTTTACTCCTTTTCCTGTTTTTTTCTCTTTTCTTCCTTTTTTTATACTCATGGTTGTGCAATATCTTATTCCCTTAGGCTTTTCAATGCTACCTTGACTAGCTTTTGGCCAACATCTCCCAAACCATTAAGGCCTTAGGACGCTAGGTGTAAAGACATCCCATCGGGCTTACTTACTCAAGTAGCGAAGGCCACAAAACTAGACTAGCCATGGTGTTTATTCATTTTTTAATAGCTTATATACCCCAAATTTCTCCCTAAACTTAGGTTCCTTCCTAATCTTAAACATCTCTACCTATTCATGTTTTTCTTTCATTCAAACTAGTATTATCCTTTAGAGTTCTATTATGTATCAATTTAAACTTAATCAGTCAACAAAGCTGTTCTTACTCTGCTATCCTTATTATACCAGTTCCAAACAGAAAAGAATTCAATTCATAACAAGAAGTCACATCAAAGCCTTAATAATCAATACCATACTTGTCTACTCAATTTCAATCTCATCATTAGTAAAAATAGGCTTTTACTATCTTAATAGCTAGAATCATGCAAGTATGAACTAAATGAAATATAAACACAGTAAACTAACTAATATTTTTTTTAAGATTTTTCAATTTTTTTAGAATAACATAACAAGAAACTGAATACAATAAACTATTCACAATACTATACTACTATGCAATTATACTACATGAATGCATACATAATTAGCATGACTAACTAAACATGAAAACAACTAAAATAACATATGCAAACTAAACTTGAACTAAAACATTGATCATAAAGCACAAACTAACCAACTCCCCCAAACTTATCAGTTCCAATGCCCTCATTGTAAGAATATAGCAATAAGCACAAGAGGACTTCCCTGTAATGAGCTAAGCATGAGGTGATGGTGGTGATAGTGGCCGTGGCACAAATACTCTACGCTCCTCCACATCTGAATCTGAAGGAGGATATTGTGGCATAGGCTCTGACATCTGAAACTGGAACTGAGCGGCAGCGACAAGGTTCAGACTTTGTAAGGACGCGTTCAATAAAGTGAAGGAATTATTCATAGCATTGAACATATTGCCTTTTCGTGCCACCAGTCGGGTCATCTTTCTATTAACATCTTTATCTCTTTTATCCATTTGTCGCTGAAGACTCCGAAACTGAGTGCTAAACATATACTTTCCCGTCCCGCTACTCCCCGCAGTCTCATCCTCTCCGGTCATCTCATCGGCTCGGAACTCATCATCCTCTGAGGTGTCGTCAACATCTTCTTCTTCCTCAGAAGCCTCAGGGAATACAAAACCGACTCCTCGTGGATGTGACTCTCCTCCAGCCCAGACAATATATCGTACAATCATTCTTGAGTCTAATAGCTGGAGAGGCTGCTGTACAGTTTCATCCCCTGACCATCGAACGCCTGCCTGCCTGCACAGCCCATATGTGAGGGATGGGTTTGGTAGTCCGCAGGAGAATGGCCCTCTCAGGCATCGCCGTATAGGAAAACTGATGATGGAGCTGATGTCGATGTCGAAATCTTTCACAATCGCGTACCGCAGTAGCACTTTCTCCCTTGTTACCTCAATGGTATACGTCGAAGGGAATAACTTCGCGCACATAAATGCATACCAGATCTTTCCATAACGACTCAAGTCCTTACTCAAGAAGATAGTGCCACCCTTCTTTCCTTTAACCTAAGTTGTGCCCGGTTTAGATATCTCAGTCAAAATCTGGTTATAGTCAGGATTGCTATCGCGCAATTGAGTATACTGGCATGTGGCAGGGGCTCGTAGACTGTAGCTGTGACAACCCCAAAATAGGTCCATTCCATCCAACCTATTCTGAGTCGCCAAATACATGGTACAAAAAACAACTACAACTTTATTACAACAATTGTCGTGCAAAATACAACAACACATATGCTGTGAGTTTGGATACAAATATATACCAAATGTGACTCATGTCCCAACCGTGGACAGCACCTCACAATGACACCTTACATAAAGGTATAGTCAAAAACTGTTTTAGAAATTAGAATCTTTGGGAAGTACTCAAGGAAATCTTCATACATGGGAGGCCATGCTTCTAGGTTATGATAGATATCATATGGCCACAGAATTATCCTTGGTTGACCCAATAGACCCCAAAGAAAAACGAGAAGATTACTATCATATTCTTCCCAATGGAGAGTTATCTCTTAACATATCATTATCTCCACTGTCTCTAATTGAGAATTATACTTCAAACAAACACCAAGATTATATAGGTAGTGCTCGTAAATATACTCAGCAAGTGGATGAGGACATCCCTGTCTTATGATGACACGAGATTGTATATCATTAGACATCTTGTATCATAGTGGCAAAACACCCTTCCAACGTTGGGTTCGCCTCACCCTATTTGATTCACCAAATATAACTACTAAATGATGTATACAACACTTTTCTATACTACTTAGGGAGAACCTCCACAGCTAGAGACCACCGTTCTATTTTCCCGTTACCCTCGCTCGACCCAGCTACACTCTTATTACCTGAAAGAAATTGTGAAACAAAAGGGTGAGCACAACTAGCCCAGTAAAGAATATCATGACTAAAGATAAATAATTTATCAATAGCCTTTAACAGTAATAAATCAGAGATTTAGAACATATGGTAGAGGATAAAAAATTTCAACCATAGTTGCAGCGGAACGAACAATCCATTAGAAGAGTCAAATAGACTATAAAGTCTATTATCTTCTCCATGTTAAAAATCCACCAACAATATTTTATCCCTGTAACATCAATCAACAATTATAGTCCACAATCATATGAATAACTCATAATCATAATTGTAGTTCTAAATTTCTCTTCTCATCCAGAACGAAGATAATTTTCATCACCTATCTTTACCTGATACATCAAAGATCATGGTTACACCAAATCACATTTCATGTTCATAATCATACTAATAACTTCATCTTTACACTACGGCCAAAGATATTCATTTGTATCACCAGTTGGTCATGTTCATCTCAACACCTGTTCATCTTTGCACTACTGGCCAAAGATATTCAACAACATGTCATCTTTGCACTACAGGCCAAAGATATTCATCACCAGTTCATCTTTGCACTACCGGCCAAAGATATTCAACAATAGTTCATATTTACACTACAGGCCAAATATATTCATCAATAGTTCATATTTGCACTATAGGCCAAATATATTAATATCTCAAAGAAATATATAATCATTTCAGAATTTATATAAACAATAATTATAACCATGTTAATCATTTCACCTTTGCACGTAAGCTAAATATATTCAACTATAAATTCAATGGTCATGATCATACCAGTCAATAATTCAACTTTGTACTACTGGTCAAAGGGAACCCATAGTCATGATCATACCAAAAATCTACACATCTTTACACTTAAGTCAAAGAGAAATTTCTTCACCAGGAATATAAAAATGTCATATATAATAGTAAAATTAATATAATCAAAATATCTAGATTTAATCTCAAGAGTAATATTCATAAATCAACTATAATTTAGTTAGAAAAAGAAACCAATTTTGTCGTGAATAGTAACTCGTAAATAGTAACTCATAAATAATAACTCGTGAATAGTAACTCGTGAATAGTAACTCATGAATAGTAAACTCGACACAAAAAGGTAGAAATTCTACAATAAAATACATACCAATATTTTGGTATAATGATATTGAAATAATAATATTTCTTAAGCTTATAAACAATTTATTTTAATTGTTTACACTTTACTAAATAATGCATTTAATCATCCTAAAATGTCAAACTCATAATATTTTATTACCAATAACCAAAACCCTCATCAAAAATTTGTATATACCTCATATAGGATTCTCAAGCCATAAAATTCTATTTTCCAATTTTCTTACTTCACATAACATATTTAATTCATTTACTCATAACTAGTCCATTTTCATAAAAAATATCAAATCAGTTCCAAAAATATTTATTTTTTGGGATTTAGCAGAATATAGTTCCATATTAAACATATATTTTTCTCAGAATTTTTAAAACTCATTTACTATTTTTCATATGGCCAAAACCACCGAATATTTAGAAATTTATCATAAATTGTACTTTTATTCAAAAATTCCGAAATTCACATAGTACACTAATATTATATAGATATACTTCCAATAAAAATTTCATCAATTTTGGAGTTAACCACAATGAGTTATAAGCGATTACTTTTAAAATAGTCTTTCCCCATAAAATTCATAACTCTTAATCTATACATCCAAAAATCACTATTTTTGGACACAATCAAGAAAACTCATCAAAATATTATTTCAAATTTTTCCAGAATTTTTTGAAGGTCAGAAGAATTACGAAATGAAAAATATAATAACCCTTAAAATCCCTTACCTCAAAAGAGCAGTACTTCTGATCGGTATAAGGCTGAAAGAAACTTGCACTGAATAATAACTCTGAAAGTATCTAAATATTCACTAGAATATGCTTGACAATATAGAGAGAAAAAAAACTTATTTCTGGTGTGATTTTCAATTCTAACTTAAGCACCTATTTATAGGAAAATACTAGAACGCTAAAGAAGACTAAATTAATAAAATATTAATATATCTTCTTCCTCATTCTACGCCCACTCTTGCTGAAAAATCTGAGCAGCCAACAATGAAATCAATTCAGCACATGGTTTGAAAAGTAAAAGTGGGTCCCACCCATAATTTTAAAAAAAATATTTTATTTTCAAAACTTTAATAATTCATAGAAATTAGACCGTTTATCAGAAAAATACGAATTTTATATCCATTATGTCTGAAATTGAATTCTCTACAACTTTGTAACTTTGAGTTTTTCCAAATTCCAGACCGAAAATATCTGAAATCCACAAACGGATGATTTTAAACACTGTTTCAACATCTTTTAAAAATCATAACAAATCATTCGTTCATTTTTAACGGTTCAAAATTTGTGGATATATACTCAACTTATATATGTATAATGTATTCAAAAATCACAACGATCCCACGGTTAGATCAAAATTATAACTCACACAATAGAGCTTTAAGAACACCGATTTGCTCTTTCAATACCTCAAATCCGACAAAATACTGATAAAACACCTCAACATTAATTCTTTCATTTATAACCACATAAATAAATCCATCATTTATATCCGTATCAAATAAATATTTTCTTATCATATAAATCAATAATTAATTATTCATAAATAATATTACAGAATCACAATAATGACAATCAAGCAGTTCCCAGGAAAGAGGGGGCTTTCCAATAAGGATTTTTCCTTATTGGCGCACAATTAGATGACCAAACCTCTCCTTAGATAGAACTTTCTAGACATTACCAATAATGTTATCTAATAATATTATTCAAATAATATGAATTATTGATCTGATAATGGAGATGATGTGCAACAACAATTATTGAAACAACAATAATATAAAATATCAACGCAGCAATTATTGATTCAATAAAATAAAATATTAAACAGTAACTACTGTAACAATTATTGAGTAGTGCCTTCTTACGTAAGAATCAATAATTGAAAAAATACTGTGCAATACCGTGTGCTACTGTGCAACTACGCGTATTACTATATTTTAACCACTAGGTATTCCAACAGTGTTAACGGTAACAACTACGTCGTTATTTATAAAAACTTAAATTTGTCGTTTTCTTCATCCGACGGTTATTCTGTTATGGGGTACACAAATGGTTGCGCCGTCGTACGAATATTTTTCGACAGAAAGAATATTCCATTACTAAACGAATATTCTCTGACAACAATGAATATTTTATAACAACTTGTGTATTTTTAAAAAAAATTCATATATCACCCTTAAGTTTAACTTTTATCAATTTAACTATTTACTGAATAGTAATTATAAGAAAAATTAAATACTTTTATTTCATAAAATTCGGGGTCTTACAATCTCCCCTCCTTATGAAATTTCGTCCCCGAAATTTACGTACCTGGTATTTCGAAAAGTTGAGAATACATTTCTTTCATTCCAGATTATATCTCCCCGGTCACCATGATTTCTCCATTGCTCATCTCCCGTGATAACTTCATTTGGGTTCCTCACTTGTTGGGAAGTCATGACAACCGCTCTCCCTTGAACTACCCGACTTTGACTTGTTTGGGGCAGCATTTAGCGTCATCACTACCGTTGGAATATACTTTTCTATAGGGCATATTCCTCCCTCAACTGCCTCGTCGCACTCCTGATTCATGATCTGAATCATCAATCTTTGATCCATAATGAATTCAGGTTGACCGCTCTGTACCGGGTAATTCAAAACTCGATGTTAGGTTCTCCCAATTGCTTTCCAAAAAGAGAAATTCATATCATCTATTTTAGTCTTCTTAGATCGGAGATCTCTTTCCACAATATCAATGCGTTGTGCAGCTTTTCCCCATGCATCACTCATTCTTACTCGTTCAGTTTTTTCTTCTTTCAGCTCAGATTCCAGCTTTATCATCTTATACTCTACCAAAGAATGCTTCTGTTCAAGCATCACATATCGGGTAACACAAGCTTGAATTGTTGCATCCTTTTGCTCCACGACCGCCTGTCGTTCTTCAGCCTGCTCTTCTAACTCGTGAATACGATTTTGCAATTCTACATTTTGATCATATAATACCTCTAATAAATTCTCCCCAGGTACCTCTTCTTCCTCTTCTTCCTCACTCTCATTTGTTACCTCTGCGACCATCTCGGGTACAACTATCAATTCTTCACTCACCACATGGATTTCTCTAATTCCTTCTTCGCATGTCATCACATTATCCTGGTTGATGATTAGAGGTATCTCCACGGTCTCATTCACTCCATTGTTAACATTCTCAGCAGCCATTCTCAAATACTTCCATAAAACAAGGGTTAATTAAATAAATTAACATATCACATAATATCCCGATATTATGACTGACCAACAAATAAGATTAGGTAGGACACACTAGCGAATGATTTACTCATCTCTCCCCTCCTAGTTATATTCCCCGATCCCGCCAGAGACCATATCCCTAAGCTTTGATACCAGCTGTGACAACCCCAAAATAGGTCCATTCCATCAAACCTATTCTGAGTCGCCAAATACATGGTACAGAAAACAACTACAAATTTATTACAACAATTGTCGTGCAAAATACAACAACACATATGCTGTGAGTTTGGATACAAATATATACCAAATGTGACTCATGTCCCAACCGTGGATAGCACCTCACAATGACACCCTACATAAAGGTATAGTCAAAAACTGTTTTAGAAATTAGAATCTTTAGGAAGTGCTCAAGGAAACTTTCATACATGGGAGGCCATGCTTCTAGGTTATGATAGATATCATATGGCCACAGAATTATCCTTGGTTGGCCCAATAGACCCCAAAGAAAAATGAGAAGATTACTATCATATTCTTCCCAATGGGGAGTCTTCTCTTAACATATCATTATCTCCATTGTCTCTAATTGAGAATTATACTTCAAACAAACACCAAGATTATATAGGTAGTGCTCGTAAATATACTCAGCAAGTGGATGAGCACATCCCTGTCTTATGATGACACGAGATTGTATATCATTAGACATCTTGTATCATAGTGGCAAAACACCCTTCCAACGTTGGGTTCGCCTCACCCTATTTGATTCACCAAATATAACTACTAAATGATGTATACAACACTTTTCTATACTGCTTAGGGAGAACCTCCACAACTAGAGACCACCGTTCTATTTTTTCGTTACCATCGCTCGACCCAGCTACACTCTTATTACCTAAAAGGAATTGTGAAACAAAAGGGTGAGCACAACTAGCCCAGTAAAGAATATCATGACTAAAGATAAATAATTTATCAATAGCCTTTAACAGTAATAAATCAGAGATTTAGAACATATGGTAGAGGATAAAAAATTTCAACCATAGTTGCAGCGGAACGAGCAATCCATTAGAAGAGTCAAATAGACTATAAAGTCTATTATCTTCTCCATGTTAAAAATCCACCAACAATGTTTTATCCCTGTAACATCAATCAACAATTCTGGTCCACAATCATATGAATAACTCATAATCATAATTATAGTTCTAAATTTCTCTTCTCATCCAGGACGAAGATAATTTTCATCACCTATCTTTACCTAATACATCAAAGATCATGGTTACACCAAATCACATTTCATGTTCATAATCATACTAATAACTTCATCTTTGCACTACGGCCAAAGATATTCATTTGTATCACCAGTTGGTCATGTTCATCTCAACACCTATTCATCTTTGCACTACTGGCCAAAGATATTCAACAGCATGTCATCTTTGCACTACAGGCCAAAGATATTCATCACCAGTTCATCTTTGCACTACAGGCCAAAGATATTCAACAATAGTTCATATTTACACTACATGCCAAATATATTCATCAACAGTTCATATTTGTACTATAGACCAAATATATTAATTTCTCAAAGAAATATATAATCATTTCAGAATTTATATAAACAATAATTATAACATGTTGATCATTTCACCTTTGCACGTAAGCTAAAGATATTCAACTATGAATTCAATGGTCATGATCATACCAGTCAATAATTTAACTTTGCACTACTGGCCAAAGCGAACCCATAGTCATGATCATACCAAAAATCTACCCATCTTTACACTTAAGTCAAAGAGAAATTTCTTCACCAGGATTATAAAAATGTCATATATAATAGTAAAATCAATATAATCAAAATATCTAGATTTAATCTCAAGAGTAATATTCATAAATCAACTATAATTTTGTTAGAAAAAGAAACCAATTTTTTTGTGAATAGTAATTCGTGAATAGTAACTCATAAATAATAACTCGTGAATAGTAACTCGTGAATAGTAACTCATGAATAGTAAACCCGACACAAAAAGGTAGAAATTCTACAATAAAATACATACCAATATTTTGGTATAATGATATTGAAATAATAATATTTCTTAAGCTTATAAACAATTTATTTTAATTGTTTACACTTTACTAAATAATGCATTTAATCATCCTAAAATGTCAAACTCATAAGATTTTATTACCAATAACCAAAACCCTCATCAAAAATTTGCATATACCTCATATAGGATTCTCAAGCCATAAAATTCTATTTTCCAATTTTCTTACTTCACATAACATATTTAATTCATTTACTCATAACTAGTCTATTTTCATAAAAAATATCAAATCAGTTCCAAAAATATTTATTTTTTGGGATTTAGCAGAATATAGTTCCATATTAAACATATATTTTTCTCAGAATTTTTAAAACTCATTTACTATTTTTCATATGGCCAAAACCACTGAATATTTAGACATTTATCATAAATTGTACTTTTATCCAAAAATTTCGAAAATCACAGAGTACACTAATATTATATAGATATACTTCCAATAAAAATTTCATCAATTTTGGAGTTAACTACAATGAGTTATAAGCGATTACTTTTAAAATAGTCTTTCCCCGTAAAATTCATAACTCTTAATCTATACATCCAAAAATCACCAATTTTGGACACAATCAAGAAAACTCATCAAAATATTATTTCAAATTTTTCCAGAATTTTCTAAAGGTCAGAAGAATTACGAACTGAAAAACATAATAAACCTTAAAATCTCTTACCTCAAAAGAGTTATAAGGCTAAAAGAAACTTGCACTGAATAACAACTCTGAAAGTATCTAAATACTCACTAAAATATGCTTGACAATATAGAGAGAAAGAAAATTTATTTCTGGTGTGATTTTCAATTCTAACTTAAGCACCTATTTATAGGAAAATACGAGAACGCCAAAGGAGACTAAATTAATAAAATATTAATATATCTTCTTCCTCATTCTACGCCCACTGTTGCTGAAAAATCTGAGCAGCCAACAATGAAATCAATTCAGCACATGGTTTGAAAAGTAAAAGTGGGTCCCACCCATAATTTTAATAAAAATTATTTTATTTTCCAAAACTTCAATAATTCATAGAAAATAGACTATATATCAGAAAAATACGAATTTTATATCCATTCTGCCTGAAATTGAATTCTCTACAACTTTGTAACTATGAGTTTTTCCAAATTCCAGACCGAAAATATCTGAAATCCACAAACGGATGATTTTAAACACTGTTTCAACATCTTTTTTAATTCATAACAAATCATTCGTTCATTTTTAACGGTTCAAAATTTGTAGATATATACTCAACTTATATGTGTATAACGTATCCAAAAATCACAACGATCCCACGGTTAGATCAAAATTATAACTCACGCAATAGAGCTTTAAGAACACCGATTTGCTCTTTTAATACCTCAAATCTGATAAAATACTGATAAAACACCTCAACATTAATTCCTTCATTTATAACCACATAAATAAATCCATCATTTATATCTGTATCAAATAAATATTTTCTTATCATATAAATCAATAATTAATTATTCATAAATAATATTTCAGAATCACAATAATGACAATCAGGCAGTTCTCCCGAAAGAGGGGGCTTTCTGATAAGGATTTCTCCTTATTGGCGCGCAATTAGATGACCAAACTTCTCCTTAGATAGAACTCTCTACACATTGTCAATAATGTTATCTAATAATATTATTCAAATAATATGAATTATTGATCTGATAATGGAGATGATGTGCAACAATAATTATTGAAACAACAATAATATAAAATATCAACGCAGTAATTATTGAATCAATAAAATAAAATATTGAACAGTAACTACTGTAACAATTATTGAGTAGTGCCTTTTTACGTAAGAATCAATAATTAAAAAAATACTGTGCAATACCGTGTGCTACTGTGCAACTACGCGTATTACTGTATTTTAACTACCAGGTATTCCAACAGTGTTAACGGTAACAACTACGTCGTTATTTATAAAAACATAAATTTGTCGTTTTCTTCATCCGATAGTTATTCTGTTATGGGGCACACAAATGGCTGCACCGTCGTACGAACATTTTCCGACAGAAAGAATATTCCATTACTAAACGAATATTCTCTGACAACAATGAATATTTTATAACCACTTGCATATTTTGAAAAAAAATTCATATATCACCCTTAACTTTAACTTTTATCAATTTAACCATTTATTGAATAGTAATTATAAGAAAAATTGAATACTTTTATTTCATAAAATTCGGGGTCTTACAGTAGTACTTATTTATGGCTTCTGGATTGAATGGATCCTGTTTACCCATCACAAATGCCCTGTATGGCACCCTATCCAATGCATTGACATAAAATTCTTTTACCACGTTTACTATAGTTGGGTTAGGATCATCTGTGAGCATCTTCCAGCCTTGCTCATGTATTTGCCTCATTATCTGCCCGTCAAACGAGTCCAGTGCCAAACCCCGCTCAGGAGTTAGTGCTTTGGGCACTAAGTTGTCGTATTTGTCAGCGGCGTTGACACTTATGAACTTCCGTCTGTCGAAGGCACGTGTGGGTAGTGAAGAACCTGAACCCTCGCCCCTTTGGTGATTTGATGTTATCTTACGTGCCATGTCACTCAATTGCAGTCATAATTTGCCTCAAACTTGTTTTTGACAATAACTTGAACAGGTAGTGTGCATACACTCACCAAATCCCTATCTGGAGAACTAAAATTTAATTATGGTACCAAAGTGATGAAAACTTGCTAATAAATGCTTACCCACAGCGTATTGACTCAATTGAATGATGATATTGTTGAATTGATGCTCGATTTATGAAATTTCTTCTCCTTTTCTGCTGGAAATTCAAACTTGGGTGAACCCTAAGTTATTGTGGCTGAAATTGAGATGTAATAGGTATGTGATAGTATGGAATTGATGGAGTTAGGGTTTGTGTATATATAGTGTAATAGAGGTGTTCGGATTTGGTGGAGATGTGATGGAGATTGAGGCAATTTTGTGGGGTATGTAGTGGGTTGAGGGATCGGTTATGGAAGAACATAAGTAGGGAAGTGGAGTAGACAAAGTCAACATGTGTTTAAAAAATTCTGCACTGAATCCCATACCCACATCGAGGTGGGGGTGTTTATACTAGAAAAGCCCGCCGGGGCGGGCGTGGACAGAGGACCCCCCCTCTGGGGTGGGCATGTCAGGCTGTAAAACCCCTCGCCGGGGTGGGGGTCCCCTTGCTGCACAACTCTGAATTTTCAGTTTCTCTTCCCCCTAAACCTGTCCAATAGCATCTTATGTACCTGAAATTCATTGCAACACAGAAATTTGAGATAACATCATGAAGGTTGAGCAAGTAAGAGAAAAATTACTGAAAATCAATAACACACTAACTAACTATTGTATCAAAATGAATTAAATAGTACTAAATTATTAACTAAGCTACGAAGTGAATAACATAAAGTAAAAATACTGTAATTAAAAGAAATTTGGGTTGCCTCCCAATGAGCACATGTTTTTAAGTCTTTCAGCCCGACTACTCCATATTCATGGCGCATCGACAAGTGTGATCGCGGTGGCTTCATTATCGATGTCGCCACCTAGTAATGTTTTAACCACTGACCATTGACTTTGAAGGTCTCAAGTGGATTCTTACTTTACAGTTCAATGACGCCATGAGGGAAAATAATCTTGATCGTAAATGGCCCTGACCATCGGGATTTGTGCTTTCCAGGGAACAATCTCAGTTGTGGTCTCAAGTGGATTCTAGTCGTGCCACTTCTTTACTTTTTCTTTGGCAAAAAGCACTTTTTCACCACTGTGGTTATAATGTTTTAAGCAATTAGCCACTGTGCTTTTAAAATATTCAATTAGCCCACTGTACTTTTTAAAAATGTTCAATCAACTCATTCCGTCCAATTTCTTGGACGGGTGTTAAATAATTACACACGTGGCATTGAAAAAAAACAAAAAATTATTACGTGACGATCATTGATTATGTGGCAAAATTGCTTTATCTTCTTCCTCACCAAAATTGCTTAAAACATCTACACTCGTCGTCGGCGAGTCTCCGAAGCCTCAAAAATCACCGGAGAAAAAGTTCATTCATCTCATTTCGATCCTCATTATTTTCTGCTTCCTTATCCTCTATCTCTCCTCCCACGATCCTTCCCAAAAAAGTACCGAAATCAACAGCCACAAATTAGTATTTTTGTTTTTCACTTTTGTTGAAGAAGAAAAAGAAATCCAGATCTGGATCTATAAATCTAAGATGGAGATGGATTTACGCATTTCTGTTTTTCACAACGAATCTCACTATATTCTATCGTATTATTTGAGATCTAGATGTTATGTGTGATTTCGCTAAGCTCAATATTTGATTTTGTTTTGTATTTTGTTTTGACTGCTGCTTAAGATCTGTGTTCTGATTTAGTTCGAATTGGGATTGAGGTAGATGTTCTGTTGTGTTCTGCTGTGTTATGTCCCGGATTTCATGGTGCCTGCCGTTGCCACCGTTCGAATTGGGGTTGAGGATGTCATGAGAAGCCAAAAACTAAAAAGATTGAAGATGAAGAATAGAAGATGTCATGAGTCACAGAGTTTCTTCAAGGGGAATTTGTTGAAGATGAAGAACAGAAGATTGGGGTTTGACTTTGTTGATGAAAGAAAAATTCTTGAGGAGATATGTTTGATTGTGGTTCGAATTTGTTGCTAAACAATAATTATTTGTATTATTTGGAAGGAGTTTTAATATTATTTGTATTATTTGAAATTAATTTTAAAAATAAAAATAATTATTAAAAGATAGGAAAAGATAAAAAGAAATGTTTTAAATATATAGAAAATGAATTAAAATATTATTTTAATTATTTTAATATATAGAAAATAATTATTAATGATTTTTTATTTTTATTTTTTTGTTAAAATTAATGTAATATTGTAATAGATCTCATTAATACAAAAAATTTGATATATTGTTTGTATTATTTGAATATTTAGTTCTAAATAATTAAAAATTTTGAATATTTTGATTATTAGTATTATTTAAAATTAAAATAATTAAAAGAAAGGAAAAAATACAAAGAAAAAGAAAAAATTAATGAGGTATTGATTGTATAAAGCATACATATTATAAATATTATAATATTAATTTTTATTAATATTATATATATTATAAATATTTAGGTAAAGAAAAAGAAAGAAAATAAAAATAAAAATATTTCTATTTTTTAAAAAATTTATAAGTATTTTAAAACATAAAAGTATTTTTCTTTTTATTTTTAAAATAAAACATACATATTATAAATATTATAATATTAATTTTTATTAATATTATACATATTATAAATATTTAGGTAATGAAAAAGAAAGAAAATAAAAATAAAAATATTTTTAAAATCATAGTGGGCCAATTGCATTTTTTTAAAGTGCAGTGGCTCAATAGTATTAGGAATTTGGCTGACTGGCTTGCCACGTAGGAAATAACTTATTTTTCTTTTCTTTTTCAAAAGCCACATAGGAAAATCAGCCCACTTTTTTAATGTCCGTCCAAAAAATTGGACGGAATGGCTTGATTGAACATTTTTAAAAAGTACAGTGGGCTAATTGAATATTTTAAAAGCATAATGGCTAATTGCTTAAAACACTATAACTACAGTGGTGAAAAAGTGCTTTTTGCCCTTTTTCTTTATACAGTTTTGAGTTCTCATAAGCTTGCAGTCGAAATTCGTCGAGTTCATTCAATTGGAGTAATCTCTTCTCTCCTGCAGCTGTTTGATCAAAGTTGAGTTTTTGAATGGCCCAATGCGCCTTGTGTTGTAATTCCACTGGGAGGTGACATGCTTTCTTGTAGACCAACTGATACGGAGACATCTCTATTGGTGTCTTGTATACTGTCCTATAAGCCCATAATGCGTCATCTAACTTTAGAGACCAATCTTTTCTACTCGGATTCATCACCTTCTCTAAAATTCTCTTCACCTCTCGATTGGAAACCTAAGCTTGACCACTAGTTTAGGGATAGTATGCTTTTTTAACCCTATGATTGACCCCGTACTTCGCCAAGAGAGCTGTAAATGACCTATTGCTGAAGTAACTTCCCTTGTCACTTATGACTTCTCTTAGCATGCCAAACCTTGTGAAGATATTCTACTGTAGAAACTTCAGAACCACCTTGGCATCATTCGTAGGGAGTGCTACGAATTCAACCCACTTTGACACGTAATCCACAGCTAGCGAGATGTACAAGTTATTGAATGAAGGAGGAAAGGGTCCCATGAAATCCATCCCCCATACATCAAAAACCTCGACTTCTATGATTGTGTTGAGTGCAATCTCTTTCCTTTTTGAGATATTACCCACCCTTTGGCATCTGTCACATTTTTTCACGAACTGGTGGGTATCCTTGAACACAGTAGGCCAATAGAATCCATCCTGAAGTACCCTGGTCGCTATCCGCTCACGCCCATAGTGTCCCCCATACGCAGATGAATGGTATTCGTACAAAATATTATTCACTTCATTGTAAGGCACGCATCTACGAATCATTTTATCTGCACACTGTCTAAATAGATACGGCTCATCCCACATGTACAACTTGACGTCATGTAGGAATTTTTTTCCTGCTGACGAATCAGATTAGGGGGGAAGGATTTTGCACACCAAGTAATTGGCAAAATCTGCATACCATGGAAACTCAGAGTTTACTCCAAAAAGTTGCTCATCCGGAAACGATTGGTTAATTAAACACTTATTTGCCCCATCCTTGTCCAGATTTTCCAGTCTTAAAAGATGATCTGCCACTTAATTTTTTATCCCCTTCTTATCCTTTATCTCCAAATTAAATTCTTGAAGAATTAGAATCCATCTGATGAGTCTCGGCTTACAATCCTTCTTCGAAATCAGATAACGAATCGCCGAGTGATCCGTGTATACCTCCACCATTGTTCCTATCAAATAAGCTCTGAATTTGTCAAAGGCGCATACTACTGTAAGTAATTCCTTTTCGGTGGTTGTATAGTTAAATTAGGCATTTGTGAGGGTTTTACTTGCGTAGTATATGGCATGAAATATCTTCTCTCGGTGTTGACCAAAAATAACCCCTACCGCATAGTTGCTAGCGTCACACATTAACTCAAAAGGCATTGTCCAATCCGGTGCTACGATCACAGGAGATGTAGTCAATTTCTTTTTCAACTGCTTAAACGCTGACATACATTCCTTATCAAAACTAAAAATTGCATCTTTCTCTAAGAGAGTGCATGTTGGTTTTGCAATCTTAGAGAAATCCTTAATGAACCTATGGTAGAATCTGATATGTCCAAGAAAACTGCAGATTCCCTTAACTGAATTTGGCGGTTGAAGATTCTTGATCGTGTCCAACTTTACCCTATCAACCTCTAAGCCCTTTGCAGAGACTTTGTGCCCCTGAATAATTCCTTCTTCAACCATAAAGTGGCACTTCTCCCAGTTTAACACCAAGTTAGTTTCCACACATCATTTTAGAACCATGACCAAATTTTCAAGACATATATCAAAAGTGTTTCCATAGATTGAGAAGTCGTCCATGAAAACTTCCACATTCTTCTCCACCATATTCGAAAAGATGGCCATCATACATCTTTGGAAAGTCACCGGTGCGTTACATAACCCAAAAGACATCCTCATGAATGCAAAGGTGTCGTATGGGCACGTGAAGGTTGTCTTTTCTTTATCCTCAGGAGCTATAACTATCTAGTTGTACCCCGAATATCTGTCCAGTAAGCAGTAATATTCATGCCCAGCCAACCGGTCCAACATCTGATCGATAAAAGGTAGAGGAAAGTGGTCTTTCTGGGTTGCCTTATTTAGCTTTCTATAGTCCATACAAACCCTCAATCCAGTCACTGTCCTTATCGGAATTAGTTCATTATTATCGTTGGTCACAACTGTCATTCCACCCTTTTTTGGAACATATTGAACTGGACTAACCCAAGTACTGTCTAAAATCGGTTAGATTATTCCCGCATCCAACCACTTCAAAATTTCCTTCTTTACCACTTCTTTCATGATCAGATTTAGTCATCTTTGTTGTTCCACTGTTGGCTTTGAATCCTCTTCTAGGAGAATCTTGTGCATACAGAAGGATGTGCTTATCCCCTTGATATCAGCGATCATCCATCCTATTGCAGACTTGTACTCTCTCAGCACCCTCAACAACTTACTTTCCTGCAGTTCATTAAGCGCAGATGCAATAATAACAGGTAAAGTATTAGAATTACCCAAATAGACATTCCTGAGGTGTTTAGGAAGGGGCTTAAGGTCAAGAGTGGGTGACTCCTCCAGTGAAGGTTTCATTCGTGCCGAAGCTTTCCCTTTCGTGTGTAATGGCTCGAATAGTACCTTGAACTTGCTAACTCTAGGCGAAGAATCCAGCATATGTAAATAGCTAACGAAATATGGATCATCTAAGTCCTCATCCCCTCGTATAGTACTTTCCAACGACTTTCTGACCAAACTTTTAACCAAGTCTACATTTACTATTCTATCGATCACATCCAACCGAAAACACTCCTCCTCATTTGTAGGGAACCTCATAGCTTTGAACATATTGAATTTAATTTCTTGGTTTTGAACCCTCATGGTTAATTCCCCTTTCTGAACGTCAATGAGAGTTCTACCCGTAGCCAAAAATGGACTTCCTACGATGATTGGGATATTTTTGTCCTCTTCGTAATCTAAAATTATAAAATCTGCTAGAAATATGAACTTATCCACTTTAACTAAGATAACTTCCATGATTCCTCTTGGATAGGTCACCGATCTGTTCGCTAACTGCAGTGATATGTTTGTAGGCTTCGGAGCTGGCAAACCCAACTGAGTATATACTGACAAAGGCATAAGGTTCACACTTGCCCCCAAATCATACAAACACTTGTTAAAGGCCATGTTCTCGATTGTGCAAGGAATGATAAAACTCCCCGGATCCTTCAACTTCGGAGGTAACTTTCTCTATAAAATTGCACTACATTCCTCCGTTAAAGCCATAGTCTCGTAATCCTCTAACTTCTTCTTCCTTGACAGAATCCCCTTCATAAATTTGGCATAACTTGGCATTTCCTCTAGGACTTCTGCTAAAGGAATGTTGATCTGAAGTCTCTTAAAAACTTCAAAAAACATCAAGAATTGCTTGTCCAACTTCTGTTTCTGAACTCTCTGCTGGAATGGTGGTGGAGGATAAACAACTGGCTCAACATCTGTTTTACTCTTGTCCATTTACTTTTCCTCACCCTGTTTCCCTTCAACCACTTTGTCTTTACCTTATTTGACATTTTTCTTAGCTAAATTTTTTGTATTATGCCCCTCAAGATGCTTTCCACTTCTCAAAGTGATTGCTTGACACTGTTCGTAATTCCCCTTTGGATTCTTCTCTACGTCACTAGGTAGAGTCCCTTGAGGCCTGTTATTAAATGCTAAACCAAGTTGTCCCATCTAATTTTCTAAGATCATGATGGCCACTGCTTGTAATGTGACGCCCCCAAAATAGGCATACAACACCCATTCTGAGTCTCCAAATACATGGTACAGAAAGCAAACTACAACTTCAATAATACAATTTTCGTGCAAAATACGGCAACACATACTGTGAGTTTAAATACAAATATTGTCTTCTAGACAATATCCACACTCAAATAAGTCCTCAATACAATTATTCAAACACTATTTTACAGAAATAGTGAGGACTGCTAAAACATCTTTCTAGAACCATCACTCCATATCCCGACTAGATCCAGCTATGTTCTCACCTCCTGAGAAGAAAAATGGAACAAAAAGGAAAAGAGTGAGCTCAACTAGCCCAGTAAAGAATATTATGACTAAGATAATATACAACAAATTATCATTAGTATTCAACAGGGAAAAATCTGATAGAATATAATCGACAACAAGTTTTAGATCAACAACTGCAGCGGAAACAGCAAACCATTAGAAGAGTCAAGTAGAGAATGAATTCTACTATCTTCTAAGATTTAAAAGTCCGTCATCAATATTTTATCCCTATAACATCAATTAATAATCATCTTTATCCATATAATCATCTTTGCACTACGGGCCAAAGATATTCATTTGTATTACCTGTCAGTCATGTTCATCTCAACACCTGTTCATCTTTGCACAACAGGCCAAAGATATTCATCAAGTAATCATACATCTTTGCACTACAGGCCAAAGATATTCAGTAATATCATCATTTAGGACTGAGGACGATGAAAAATATCTTAAAGAGAACGAATCCAGTGAGACAGAAGGACAAATAGTATGGATTCGTATAACAGTTTATCCAAGATCAATAATATTTCATAATAATCAATTGTGAAGCAGAATTCAAAAATAAAGATCAAAACATGGATACAGTCAAAGATAGTAACCATAATAGACATCTTGGACCAAAAGGGAAAATTTTATTTTTCGGTGAATAGTGCCGTATTCGTGAATAGTGCCGTATACATGAATAGTAACGTATACGTGAATAGTAACCCCGACACAAAAAGTTCCAAATTTGATAAAAACTCATGTTGATATTTCAGCATAATGATATTGAAGAAAATAATATCATTAAGAAGAAAATAATATCCCTTACCTCAAAATATCAGCACTTCTGGTCGGAATACCGGTATAAGGCTGAAAGAAACTTGCTCTGATGAATAGAAACTCTCAAAGTATCTAAATACTCACAAAATACACTCAATAATCTAGAGAGAGAAAGAGAAAAAACTTGTTTCTGGTGTGATTTTCAAGTCTAACTTAGCCCTCTATTTATAGGAAAATGTTAGCACGCCGAAGTAGACTTAACCTGCAACCTGATGGCTTTACCTACTACTATTCCCACCCACCACATTTGAATAAAAATCTCAACACATTTCTTCACCAACCAAGAGTGGGGCCCACCAATTCTAGAATTTTCCACCAAAATGATTAACTCCGAAAATTCAACAATTTCTGAACCAGTCATTTCGTAAAATTCATAATAAATCATACGTTCATTTTTAACGGTTCAAAATTTGTAGACATATACTCAACTTATATATTTATAACATATCCAAAAATTACCGCGATCCAACGGTCGGATTAAAAATTATAACCCCCGCAAAATATCTCAAAAACCTTGATTTTTAATACCTCCATTCCGACAAAAATACTGATAAAAACCTCAACATTAACTCCTTCATTTTTAACCACAAAAATATATCCCTCATTTATATCCACATAAAATAAATATTTCCTTATCATATGAATCAATAATTAATTATTCACAAATAATATTACAGAATCACATTTATGACAACTAGGCCGTTCCTAGGAAAGAGGGGGCTTTCCAATAAGGATTTCTCCTTACTGGCGCACAATTAGATGACCAAACCTCTCCTTAGACAGAACTTTCTAGATATTGCCAATAATGTTATCTAATAATATTATTCAAATAATATGAATTATTGATCTGATAAAGGAAAATACTGTGCAGCAACAATTATTGAAACAACAATAATATAAAATATCAACGCATCAATTATTGAATCAATAAAATAAAATATTGAATAATAACTACTGTAACAATTTTTGAGTAGTGCCTTCTTATGTAAGAATCAATAATTGGTACAATACTGTGTGCTACTGTATTTTAACCACCGGGTATTCCAACAGTATTTACGGTAACAACTACACCGTTATTTATAAATAACTTATACTTGTCGTTTTCTTCATCCAATCGCTTTCCGTTATGGGGCCCACACAAGGCTGCGTCGTCGTACGAATATTCCCTGCCAGCAAGAATATTCCACGACCAAACGAATATTTCCCGACAAAATGAATATTTTATAACCACTTGCTTATTTTGCAAAATTTACACATTTCACCCATAACCAAAGTATTATATCAAATTAACCCCTTATTATTCACAATAATATTTAGAGAAAATTTGATTTTATTCATTAATAAGCTGGGGTCTTACAACCTCCCCTCCTTATGAAATTTCGTCCTCGAAATTGACGTACGTACCTGATATTTCGAAAAGATGAGGATACCTCGCTTTCATTTCTGATTCCAACTCCCAGGTCATTTCTTTAATAGCATGGTTTCTCCACAAAATCTTAACTTGTGGTATAACCTTTGTGCGTAGGACATGCTCTTTCCTATCCGAGATCTTAACAGGTACTTCCTCGTACGTTAAATCTTCAGCTATCTCGTCTGGTTCTAACTCAATAATGTGGTTCGGGTCTTTAACATATTTACGAAGCATAGATATGTGAAAAATATTATGAACACGAGACATGCTTGGAGGTAATGCGAGTCTCTATGCCACATTTCCTATTCGCTCAAGAATCTCAAATGGACCAACAAATCTTGGATTGAGCTTTCCTCTCTTCCAAAATCTTGTAACTCCCTTCCATGGTGCAACGCGTAACAATACATGATCCCAAATATTAAATTCTACGTCCTTCCGATGAAAATCCGTATAACTCTTTTGTCGATCCTGTGCCATTTGTATACGTTGTCAAATCGTTTGAATCTTCTCTGTAGTCATGCGTACCAACTCTGGTCCCAACAATATTGCTTCACCCACCTCGTCCCAGCATACTGGAGAACGACATTTTCTTCCATACAACACCTCGAATGGAGCCACACCTATGCTCGCCTGATAACTGTTGTTGTAGGAGAATTCCACCAATGGTAGGTACTTATCCCAACTTCCTTTGAGATCTAGGACACAGAGTCTTAATAGATCTTCAAGAGTTTAAATAGTGCTCTCTGATTGTCCGTCCGTTTGAGGATGGTATGCCGAACTGAATCGTAAATCCGTGCCCATAGCTTTTTGCAAGCTAACCCAGAATCGTGAAGTGAATCTTGGGTCACGATTCGAAACTATGGATACTGGCATGCCATGCAATCTCACAATCTCGTTCATATACATACTAGCAAGACGTTCAAGGGAATAAGTCACACGTATCGGTAAGAAATGAGTAGACTTGGTTAATCTATCAACAATAACCCAAATCGCATCTATGCCTTGAGAAACCTTGGGAAGACCTGTAACGAAATCCATGGTAATGTGTTCCCACTTCCATTTCGGGATCTCAAGTGGTTGCAACGGACCCTTTGGCACTTGATGCTCCGCCTTTACACGTTGACAAGTTAAACACCTCGAGATAAACTCCGCGATCTCTCTTTTCATATTGCTCCACCAAAATGTGTGTCAAAGATCGTGATACATTTTGGTACTCCCATGATGGATTGCAAACGGTGTGTTGTGTGCCTCCATCATTATTTTATGCTTCAAGTCAAAATTGTTAGGAACACAAAGTCTGGAGTTGACTCGAAGTATTCCTTCTTCATCGATTCTTGCTTCTGGAATAGCACCTTCTTGCACTTTCTTCTTTATATGCATCAGTTCTATGTCCGTAGCTTGAGCAGCTTTAACTTTATCGATTAAAGTCGGTTCTACTCGTATATTTGATATCATCATGTGGGTACTTGGAGCCTTCATCTCTATCTCCATCCTTTGCAAGTCATACAAAATGGGCCTTTGTGTTAACAACATTGCACTCATACCTGCATATGATCTTCTACTCAATGTGTCAGCTACTACGTTTGCTTTTCCAGGATGATATTGGATGGTATGATCGTAATCTTTCAACAGCTCGAGCCAACGTCACGGCCGCATGTTGAGTTCTTTTTGGGTGAAGAAATATTTGAGGCTTTTATGATCTGTATAGATCTTCACTTTCTCCCCATACAGGTAGTGTCTCCAGATCTTCAACGCGAAAATGACTGCTGCCAACTCCAAATCATGAGTAGGATAATTTCTCTCATATTCTTTGAGTTGTCGCGAGGCATAGGCTATGACTTTTCCATGTTGCATGAGAACACATCCTAACCCTTTTCCTGAAGCATCGCTGTAGATAACAAATCTATCCGAACCAGATGGTATTGTTAGAACAGGTGTCGAAATGAGTCTCTTCTTGAGTTCTTGGAAACTCTTCTCGCATTCCTCACTCCATACGAATTTTGTATCTTTCCGACTCAGCTGAGTTAACGGAGTAGCGATTCGAGAAAATCCTTCCACAAATCTCTGATAATAACCAGCTAAGCCCAGAAAGCTACGTACTTCGGTTACCGACTTCGGTTGCTCCCAACTTTGTATGGCTTCAATCTTCGCCGGGTCGACAGATACTCCATGTTTTGACACCACGTGCCCAAGGAATGCTACTTTCTCAAGCCAGAACTCGCATTTCTTCAGTTTGGCATATAGCTTGTTTTCACGGAGCCTTTGCAATATCTGTTTCAAATGGCACTCATGATCTTCATGGCTTTTGGAATAGATGAGAATGTCATCAATAAAGACAACAACGAACTGATCCAAATATTCTTTGAATACACGGTTCATCATATCCATGAAGGTAGAAAGAGCATTAGTCAATCTAAAAGACATGACTAAAAATTCATAATGCCCGTACCGAGTTCTAAAGGCAGTCTTTGGAATATCCTTAGTTTTAATCTTCAGCTGATGATATCCAGAACGAAGATCGATCTTTAAAAAGAATTGTGCTCCTTGCAACTGGTCAAACAGGTCATCAATGCGAGGTAACGGATACCTATTCATGATAGTGACATGATTCAATTCTCGATAGTCGATACAAAGTCTCATACTCCCGTCTTTCTTCTTTACGAATAACACAGGAGCACCCCAAGGAGATGTACTAGGATGAATAAAACCGATGTCCAACAACTCCTGTAGTTGGACTTTTAACTCCTGAAGTTTAATAGGAGCCATTCGATATGGGGTTTTAGAAATGGGCTTTGTACCGGGTTCAAGGTCAATAAAGAATTCAACTTCACGTTCTGGGGGTAGACCAGGAAGTTCTTAAGGAAATACATCGGGAAATTCTCTAACAACAGAAATATTATTCAAATCTGACTTGTCTTTGTTCAAATCCATAACATGAGCTAAGAAAGCTTGACATCCATTTTTCAATAAACGAATAGCTTTGTGGCTTGATATGACAGTGACTGATTTTAGTGGTTTAGTAGTTTGAATTCGTATGACAGGTTGGTTAGGAATATGAATACTAACAACCTTACGAAAATAATCAATTTTAGCATGATGAGTGGTTAACCAATCAATTCCTAAAATCACATCAAAAGCAAGTATCTTTAAAGAGATAAGATCAACAGGTAATGTGATAGTGCCAACTTGGATTAAGCAAGATTTATAAACTGTAGATGTAACAAAGGTTTCACCCAACAGAGTTTCAACAGATAAGTCAAATGTCAATTTCTCCGGAGTCAAGTTTAAAACCCATTTCTCCCTGCTGGTTTTCATTTTTAACCACAAAAATATATCCCTAATTTATATCCACATAAAATAAATATTTCCTTATCATATGAATCAATAATTAATTATTCATAAATAATATTACAGAATCACATTTATGACAACTAGGCCGTTCCTAGGAAAGAGGGGGCTTTCCAATAAGGATTTCTCCTTACTGGCGCGCAATTAGATGACCAAACCTCTCCTTAGACAGAACTTTCTAGACATTGCCAATAATGTTATCTAATAATATTATTCAAATAATATGAATTATTGATCTGATAAAGGAAAACATTGTGCATCAACAATTATTGAAACAACAATATTATAAAATATCAACGCAGCAATTATTGAATCAATAAAATAAAATATTGAATAATAACTACTGTAACAATTATTGAGTAGTGCCTTCTTACGTAAGAATCAATAATTAGTGCAATACCGTGTGCTACTGTATTTTAACTACCGGGTATTCCAACAGTATTAACGGTAACAACTACGCCGTTATTTATAAACAACTTATACTTGTCGTTTTCTTCATCCAATCGCTTTTCGTTATGGGGCCCACACAAGGCTGCGCCGTCGTACGAATATTCCCCGACAGCAAGAATATTCCACGACCAAACGAATATTCCCCGATAAAATGAATATTTTATAACCACTTGCTTATTTTGCAAAATTTGCACATTTCACCCATAACCAAAGTATTATATCAAATTAACCCCTTATTATTCACAATAATATTTAGCGAAAATTTGATTTTATTCATTAATAAGCTGGGGTCTTACATGTGATTTCATTGCTGCCTCATTTCTCGATATGTACTACAACAGCAGCTCTTCCAAATTTTTCTTTTCCTCTTGCTGCAGACCTGCTTGTTGATGCTGATTTTGAAACCCTGGGGGATAAGATGGTCGTGGAGCATGCTAATTTTGATTATTACCCCGCGAAAAATTCGGATGATTCCTATTCCCCAGGTTGTAGGCATTATATATATTCTATGGAATTCTGTTGTAGTTGCCCACAATTGTACTGCTGCTGGGTTAATGACACACTGTTATGTAGGATGTTCCCCCGCACACAATTCATAAACATATGTAACCTGTTGTGTCTGTGCACCTGTAAGAGCATCCATCTTATTTGATAAATTTGAAATTTATGCCCCTAACGCTGTTACTCTATTTACCTCTAACATCCCAGCTACCTTGGGCTGTGTCATTCTTGCTGTGGGCCACTGGTAGTTGTTAGCCGACATCATCTCTATCAGATCGTATGCTTCCTCATAACTTTTGGCCATGAAATCTCCACCCGAAGCTGCATCAATACTAGTCCAGAGATTACCACTCAATCCATTGTAAAACATGTTCATCTACATCCATTTGGGTAGTCTATGACGTGGGCACTTCCTAAGTAGTTCCTTGTACCTCTCCCAAGCTTCGTACAAAGACTCCCCATGTTATTGCTCAAACATAGTAATCTCATTCCTCATCTTCATAGTCTTTGCCGGTGGGAAAAACTTAACCAATAATTTATGAGCAAGGTCGTCCCATGTTGTAATCGACCTTGGCGGTAATGAGTGTAACCAACTTTTCGCCTTGTCCCGCAATATGAACTGAAACAAGAGAACTATGGCTGCATCATCCGACACCCCATTGTATCTGAAAGTTTCGCAAATTTCCATAAAGCTGACTAAGTGCTCATTTAGATCGTCGTTGGCTAATCCCCCAAACTACACTGAGTTCTATATCATTTGTATGGTCCCAGGCTTGATCTCAAAATTATTTACAGCAATTATCGGCCTGGTAATGTTCGACTAAAGCTTAGTCAACCTAGGAGCAACATAATCCCTCAGCACTTTCTAATCTTCTACAGCCATTGTTTCTGTGACGCCCCCAAAATAAGGTATACATCACCCATCTTGAGTCGCCATATACATGGTACAGAATTCAAATACAACTTAATAATACAACTGTCGTATACAATACGACAGAACATAAACTGTGAGTTTGAATACAAATATTGTCTACTAGAGAGTATACAAACTCAAAAGGAGTCCTCATTACAATTATTATCACACTATTACACAGAATAGTGAGGACTACTAATGCTATCATCTGGTCCATCACTCCATTTCCCGAGTCGTCCCAGTTATATTCTCATTTCCTGAAGAGAACCGTGAAAGAAAGGGTGAGCTCAACTAGCCCAGTAAGAAATATTATTACTAAGATAATGCAGAATAAATTATCAATAGTCTTCAACAATGTTAAACTGATAAAATACAATAGACATCAAGTTTAACTGCAGCGGATCAAGCAATCCATTAAAAGAGTCAAGTAGAGAATAAAATCTACTATCTTTTATGATTTAAAAGGTTTTTCATAACTTTTATCGCTGAAACTCACCTTAATAAATAATCCACATCATTAAATCATCCCTGCACTACAAGCCAAGGATATTCTTTAGTATCACGACCACGAATTATCCATGCACTACAGGCCAAAGATAATCGTGTATTCATTAGTATCACGACCACAAATTATCCATGCACTACGGGCCAAAGATAATCGTGTATTCATCAACGGAATGCCATAAAATAATTCATCGTTGCACTACGGCTAAAGAGAATCCATAGCCATAATCATACCAAAAACTGTCCGTCAATGCACTACGGGCCAATGAAGACTTTTTCCACATCATTTGTAACATTACGGTCATGATTACACCGAATAATCACTGGTCATAATCATACCAAGTCCATCTAAGCAATACAGGCCACAGATGGCTTTCAACAAAATATAAACATGAGGATGATGACAATAATATATGAATTCAATAAAACAAGTTCAAGAATTAATTTATTCAGGAACTAATAACGTCCAAGTTGTCAACATGATACTGCTTTGTGCAGTAAAATTCAAGAATGCTCAGAAGAATATTTTCATGAAAAGATACTAGATGAAGCGCAAATATCAAGGATATTCCACTAATTTCATAGAGTATAGTAGTCAGAACTTTAACCAACTGAGTATAATAAAGAATGGAATAACAAAAGAAATCACCATGCATGCGGTACTTCGCATAGACAGGTTATTCCAACAGAATAATAAGTAACGGAACCAGGTCGGGCGAAATTCGCACCGACAGGATGTTCCAACAGAATAATAATAAAGACGGAACCAGGTCCGGCGTAAAATGCACAGACAGGATATTCTAACAGAATAATAATAAAGAATGGAACCAGGTCCGGCGTAAACGCACAGACATGATATTTTGACAGAATAATAAATAATAAAACCAGGTCCGGCGTAAACGCACAGACAGGATATTCCGAAAGAATATTAAATAATAGAACTAGGTCCGACGTAAAACGCACAAACAGGATATTCCAACAGAATAATAATAAAGACGGAACCAGGTCCGGTGTAAAACACACAGACAGGATGTTCCAACAGAATAATAATAAAGACGGAACCAGGTCCGGTGTAAAACACACAGATAGGATGTTCTAACAGAATAATAGAAGAATGTCACCAAGTATAGGGTAGACCGCGTATATAGGTTATTCCAACAGAATAATAAATAATGGAATAACAGAAGTTCTCTTCATGAATACAAAAGAAATAATACCCCTTACTAGTATAACAAATAATATTCCCTACCTTTAGAAAAACTGAATACTAGAGTAGTGAAGTAGCAGAATACTTTTCTTCTTTCTCTCTATAATTTCTCTCTCTAGAGTTTCAGTGAATTTGTAAGAAATAATGAAGGAATGAGCTTCTATTTATAGACGAATGGAAAGGCACTGTGTAAGGATTTTTCTCACGGACTCAACAATTATGCAAATTACGGATGAAAACTTTGATAACCTAGGATGCCAATTTTCAAACCTCCAACCAATATGATCAAAGCAAGAAATTATAAAACATATATATATATATATATATATATATATATATATATATATATAAAATAATCGTAAATTCCAAAATCCAAACCCCTTTCATCTTTTTTTCTTCCACACGTGGGCTCCACGTGTCCCCCTCCCTCCAACATATCACTTTCACTACACTCTTACACATCTCTTACACCCATCACTTTCATACACTCACACATTACTATTATCATTCAAACATCTCCATATAATTCCACTCACTCAATATTATATATATATACATCCAACACACACATTATATATATATATATATATATATATATATATATATATATATATATATATATATATATATATATATATATATATATATATATTACCTCTCCTTTACGTAACTTCCACTCATCCCTATTTTCAGATTTCATACATCATATGTGGGCCCCATATATGGTCCCCACATGTGGGCCCCACCTTTATTATATAAAATAATTCTCTACCGATTATTTTGAAAAATTGGTAAATAGGAATCCAAATAATAAGCAAAACTGAGTGACTTCTCACGTAAGCATCAATAATTCAAAAATAATGTGCAAAACCGTGTGCTACTGTGCAACCACGCGTATTACTGTACTTTTACTACCGAGTAGTTCAACAATATTAACGATAAAACTTCCGCCGTTATTTTTATAAAAATATTTTTGTCGTTTTCTCAATCCGACAATCATTCCGTTGTGGGGTCCACTAATGATTACGCCGTTGTACGAATATTCTCTGCTAAAACGAATATTCCCCGACCAATCGAATATAATACAACAACTTGCATACTTTGCAAAATTTCTAAATACTACCCACAACTATAACATTATATCAAATCCATACCATAATATTAAAAAAAATATTTCGAGAAATTTAAATCTTTATTCATAAAATCTGGGGTCTCATAGTTTCTTCCTTATCAGGATTCTCCTCAATGTCCTTAATCCACATACGAAGCCTTTGAAACCTTTTCTCGATGTCATCCTAGAAAGGAAGCAAGTCTGGCTTCTTAGACCGAGTTTGCATACACTAAGTCAGAAAACCTGAAACAAGAAAGAGCAAAACAAAAAGAAAAATTGTTTAACTAAAACTGAACTAATTAAACTGATACTCAAAGTGCTAAAATCAACACTAGTCCCCGGCAACGGTGCCAAAAACTTATTGGATAAAATCTAATTACGCACAATCACGCAAGTGTTCAAGGTCAACAAGTAATATAGTTATGAATAAAGTATCGTTCCCACAGAGACTAGAGTGAAATTTAATCTAACAATTACCAGTTTTATATTAACCCAATTTTATTAAACTATTCAAATTAAAGATAGTGATTAATTAAAAACAAAATAACTAAAAGTCAAAACAAATCAACCTAACTGGTTACCGCAATTTTCAATCAGATAATGGAGAATTAGGTTTACAACTTCACTTTAAGTTTTACTCTGATTACCACACCTTTTTCCAGTTTAACAAACTATCTCAATTTATTAATCAAGACCACTCAAGTAGAATTAGCCATCTCTCGATGTACTAACACCATATTAACTTAAATCCACAAGTTGATAGAATTAAGTTAAACACCCTAATTAACTAATTCACTATATCTATATGTGAATTAAAATCAAATATGGGTTAAATTCCAAGTTCTTTATGCGATTACATGTGATGTTAGGTATATCTATATCCTAAGCATTCATCATGATTCCATTAAAACACATAATACAAGAACACATGCTATTATAACTAGGTCTAGATTTGTACATCATCTCTCGAGTCCTTATAAATCCACACAGAATTGGTGATCAAGTAATCCATAAATTAAAGTGTAAATCACAATAGATAAACTGAATTGATAGTATTATTGAACTTAAATTAAGGCATGACAATCATTGTTTAAAACTAAAGATCCATTGCAAGCCTAAAAAGTAATTTAGTTCATCATAAACGAATTAAATACTGAAAAGATAGAGAAATTCATCATCCTAATTACAAATTTTGAATTGAAAGACAAAGAACATAATTACACCACCCTTGTTTTTGCTCAAATTTGTAATTTTTGTGATCTTGACCTTCAAATCTGTTCCTCTAATGTTCTTCAGAAAATAAGGGCTCCAAGAATGATTGATTGATGTTGTAATTGATCTCTCTGTTATATTGTGTTATATCCCTACATAAGTCATGTAAAATGTGACATCTCAAAAATTCACAAGATATTGATTGATTAAATTAAATGTTAAAGAATAAAACCTAGAGTGGAAATAGAGGAATGTTTTAAAATTTTTAAAGAAAAACCTATATGGTTTGTTATTTGAATAGAATTAAGAAAATAAGGGTTTCAAAAATTCAAAACCTAGAATGAAATTATATTTGGATGTATGCATGTGATTAAATTAATAAATATATTAAGTATATATATTTATTTATTTATTATATAAAGAAAACTTAAATATATAGTTACATAACCTAATTATAAATTAGGTATTAGAATTAAATAACCTATATGGTTATCTTTATTTAGTGGTCTTAGTATTTAATTATATACTAGTGACCTATTCTAAAAAATTTGTGGATCATGTCTCCACCTAATAAATTAATTTGTGTGAATATGTGAGTAAATGAATTTAAATATTATGTGTTTGTTTTTATTTGATTATTATATAAACAAATAAAAAAAACTAAGGTAACCTAATTATATATTAGGAATGAAAAATTTAATAACTTAAGGGTTATGATATGGGGAAATAATAGTATATAAAATATATACTAATTCTAAGAGATTTATTTCATACAACTCAATTAATTTATTTTATAACCTAATTATATCAAGTCTAATTGGGTTAAGAAATAATGTGTATGTAAGTAAGGATTTAAATTATAATTGAGTAAATGAAAACTCTAATTAAATAATTAGGGAATGATAATATTAAAAGTATGGAAATATGTTATTTTGTTATGGCTCAAAGAATTAAATTTAAAAGCCCAAGAGATTATATATGATGGCCCAAACTTGGAGCCCAATTGAAGAAGGGCACTTTAGACATTTCATATATTAGATATTATATTAAAAGGAATCAAAACTTGGTAAAACTAAGGCCACTAGGCCGGCACTTTGAGGAGAGGAAAAAGAGAATACATGTCATCAATTTTAAACACCACATGTGCAAAAGATATTCTCCAATTAAGCTAGGTGTCAATTATATTAAGGAGCCACCACTTTTCCTAAGCTAATAAGTAATATGTGATGATTAATGAGAGAGATAGAATTCGTGGAAAATGGAAAGGCCACATGGCCGGTGGGTTTGTGGAATAGAAAAGGAGAGGTGCATGTGAAGATATTTGTGATATATCAAGTTTAATAAAATAAAGCTATCTTATTTTTCTCTTTCATCTCCTTCATTTAGCTAACATAAGAAACTAAAGAGGGATAGAGAAAGAGGAGGGGCGGCATCTATTGAAGGAGATGAGAGAGTAAGGTCCTCCATGGAAGGGAAGAAGAAGAATGAGATGAGTTGGAGCAAAAAGGTATAATCATAAAAACTAGTTTATTCACTTTATTTTGATTATTCCAAATCAAAACTTGGATTTATGTTTCTAAACTTAAAAAGCATGAATATACTTGTTGATGAGTGTTTTATGTTAAGATATACCCATATTGGGTGTTAATTTATTTGGAAATCAAAAGAAAAGAAAAATAATTTTTCTAGTTTATAAACCGTAAATTTTTATGTATTTGGATTTCTACCGTTTTTGATCTACACCTTCTTTTTGCGATCTGTCAAAGAGAGGTTCTAGACATGTAAGTTAACTACTAAACCCAAGTGGTAGCCTTCAAAAATGTTGAGTACACAAGCCTTAGTGGCTGTTTTAGCCAAAATAATTTCATTTTTAGAAATATAAACACACTATTTTTGGATAGTCATTGCTAGGGGTAGTTTCGTCATTTTTTTGACATTCAAAAATTCTGGAAAAATTTGGGATGATAATACAGTGAGTTTTCTAACAACCCTAGGTGGAATCACTAAAAAAGGAGTTGTAATTTTTCGTATGGACTGTTTTTATCAAAGTACGAAAAACACATTTTTTCCAAAAAGCTACTGTTTCAGATTTTGTAAGGGTTGTTTCGTCCACTTCATTTGTGAAATAAATTCAGGTCTCTTGATTATATATTAGGAATGAAAAATTTAATAACTTAAGGGTTTTGGTATGGGGAAATAATAGTATATAAAATATATACTAATTTTAAGCGATTTATTTCATATAACTCAATTAATTAATTTTATAACCTAATTATAGCAAGTCTAATTGGGTTAAGAAATAACGTGTATGTAAGTAAGGATTTAAATTATAATTGAGTAAATAAAAACCCTAATTAAATAATTAGGGAATGATAATATTAAAAGTATGGAAATATGTTATTTTGTTATGGCTCAAAGAATTAAATTTAAAAACCCAAGAGATTATATATGATGGCCCAAACTTGGAGCCCAATTGAAGAATGACACTTTAGACATTTGATATATTAGATATTATATTAAAAGGAATTAAAACTTGGTGAAACTAAGGCAACTTGGCCAACACTTTGAGGAGAGAAAAAAGATAATGCATGTCATCAATTTTAAACACCACATGTGCAAAAGATATTCACCAATTAAGCTAGGTGTCAATTATATTAAGGAGCCACCACTTTTCCTAAGCTAGTAAGTAATATGTGATGATTAATGAGAGAGAGAGAATTGGTGGAGAATGGAAAGGCCACATGGCCGGTGGGTTTGTGGAAGAGAAAAAGGACAAGTGCATGTGAAGATATTTGTGATATATTAAGTTTAATAAAATAAAGCTATCTTATTTTTCTTTTTCATCTCCTTCATTTAGCTAACATAAGAAACTAAAGAGGGAGAGACAAAGAGGAGGGGTGACATCCATTGAAGGAGATGAGAGTCCTCCATGGAAGGGAAGAAGAAGAATGAGATGAATTGGAGCAAAAAGGTATAATCATAAAAACTAGTTTATTCACTTTATTTTGATTATTCCAAATCAAAACTTGGATTTATATTTATAAACTTAAAAACCATGAATATACTTGTTGATGAGTGTTTTATGTTTAGATATACCCATATTGGGTGTTAATTTGTTTGGAAATCAAAAGAAAAAAAAATAATTTTTCTAGTTTATAAACCGTAAATTTTTATGTATTTGGATTTCGACCGTTTTTTATCTACACCTTCTTTTTGTAATCCGTCAAAGAGAGGTTCTAGATACGTAAGTTAACTACTAAACCCAAGTGGTAGCACTCAAAAATGTTCAGTACACAAGCCTTAATGGTTGTTTTAGCCAAAACAGTTTCATTTTTAGAAATAGAAACACATTATTTTTGGACAGTCATTGCTACAGGTAGTTTCATCATTTTTCTAACATTAAAAAATTTTAGAAAAATTTGGGATGATAATATGAGAAGTTTTCTAACATCTCCAAGTGAAATCACTGAAAAAGGAGTTGTAGATTTCCGTATGAACTGCTTTTAACAAAGTACGAAAAACTCATTTTTTTCCAAAAAGCTACTGTTCCAAATTTTGCAGGGCTGTTTCGGCCACTTAATTTATGAAATAAATTCCGATCTTTTGGGAAATGAAAATATATTGTATAAAGTAGCTCCTGTCCAAAAATAAGCTCATTACGACTTAAAATGATCAAGTTATGGTTATTTTAATTTTTAGGATTTTCTGACGAAAACGGCTATAACCGGAGTTCTATAACTCTGATGGCCACGAAATTTAAACTGGAGTCTCACGTTAACACGTATACGATTATGTCAAGATATGGGAATTTATGGAGTTGAGCATGATAGGGTTAATTTATTAAGCTACGAATTAAAAATAAATTTTGAAAAATACTAAAGGGAGTTGAAAAATTACGAAAAAAATACTTTTTGTGTATAAAATATATGTATATATATTTGACCAAAAGATAGAAAAATAATAAGTTGATTTGGTATTTTCGTGAAAAGAATTAATAAATCCAGATTGTTGGATTCGAAATCTGTTAAATCCAGTTTGCTGGATTGGAAAGTAATTTACTAAATTGAAAACCTATTAAATCCGGCTTGCTGGATTGCAATCTGGTTGCTAAATTTGGAATCCAGTTTGCTGGATTGTAATTTAGTTTGCTGCATTGGCCATCTGGTTGTTGGATTTGGAATCTAGTTTGCTGGATTGCAATCTGGTTTGCTGGGTTGGTATGTTTTGATAATCCAGGTTCCTGGATTAGTATTTGACTTATTAGATTTTAAAGAAAAACTTATAATATGAAAGATTAAAGTGTTAAATCATAATGTATATGATATGGTGATTAAATAATTATCAAAGGACGATAATAATAATGATGTTTGAAGGAGTAATCTAATATTTGATTATGTGATAAGTGTTTTAAGTTGAATAATGACTGTAATTAATAGTAGTATATGTGAAGATATTATTCTAATTGGAATATCGATATTATCAATATTAGGTCTTTCAGATGAAGCTAAAATAGGTTGCGTAACAGTAATCGACGGTGCATGCAAGTTCCTATACTTTTATTGTGCAAGTTCTCGAACTATACTTTTAATTAAGCAATTTCTTTAACTCAAACCTAAGTTGTGATTTTTCAAGCATGCTAGTGGTTAATCATTTTTGATTACACCACATCTTTGATTACTGATTCGCACGTTGTGCATGTTCCATAAGTTCATCAGGTATGAAAGGCTGATCACCTTCATTACCATTTGGTTCAGTTAAATTTGTTCATGTTTATTGTTGGTCATTCATCACTGTTGTCTCGTCATTCAGTTATGTAAATTGATTCATGTTCTTTCACAATTATTATATTGTTGAAAGTTTGTCAGCTTATTATTCATTCTTTCAATCAAAATATATCTTTCTTTGAACTTAAACTTGATGGGAAAACTTGTTGCTCACCCTTGCTATATCATGATAAACATTTCAGATTAAGACGAATACTTCGAACACAGGCAAAGGTAAAGACCAGTTACATGAATGGATTATTGTACAGTTAAAATTATAAATAGTATTGAAGACAAATAACATTGTAAGTCCTGTAGTATATGACTATGTGCATTAAGTTAAGGTTATCGACCTTGGGTATTATGTGTAAAGGTTATTGTATAAATAATTTATATTTATATCTTCCGTAATAGTTATAGAATTGATGTACCAGATTCATGGTGAATAGTACCCGAATTTGGGGACGCTACATAAAACACTGATAAAATGACGCCCAAACATAGTCCCAATCCATGCCAAAGTCTTCCATCTACGCTGCTGCAAAATTCTAATCAAATCAGAAGTCTTTCTCTCTCCATGTACCCCCGCCCCAACGAGGGTTTTATACTTGCAAAGGCCCGCCCCGCGCGAGGGGGGGGGGGGTGCTACTATTTTTGGCTCATGTACCCCCACCTCGGTAGGGGTTTTCTTCACTAATAAGCCCTCCTCGGCGGGGGGTGCTTCTGTAGATGAGTTCCTTTTTATTGCTTGAAATCCTGCTTTCTCGCCACAACGCCACCATTATGCCTCCATACCACATAATGCAATCCTAAACACAAAACAAACATAAAACCATTAAAACTGTATAGAAATAGACAATACAAACACTATTTAAGTTCAAATAGGAATCAATTCGTAGGTATGAAACCCATTCACCAGTGTTGTAATCTCATGTTATATGCTAGTAACGATTTCAATTTGTGTTATGTGCTTAGTGTGTTTAAGCCTAGAGTTAAAAATTGTAAGTTAAGTGAATTTGATATTAAATTAGGTAACTTAGTTATGTTGTATGTAACTAAAATTGTGATCCTAAATGACATATGCGTAGGATATTTGGGGAAAAAGTTGTAAATTGTATAACTTACGCACGAGAAAAGTTTTCTATTCCTAACTTGTTATTATTATGCAAGTTCTTAAACCATATTCTTATATTGAGCAAGTTCCCTGTCCCTAATTGTTTATAATTATTCAAGTTCGCTAAGTCTAAACTCTCAATGAGCAAGGTTTCTAGTTCTTGTTTCTCATTATTCAATGCTTGAACTATTTTAGTCTTTGACTTGAAATGAGGCTTTCTAATTCTTTCGGAAGCACTACCTTGATATTCATTGCTAGTCAATTGAGAAACATTATTGTTCTATCTTCGTGATATATCATTGTTAAAACTTATCTCTCCGTATCAGCTTATCTACGGAAAAACATGTCACCTCCCAATTGAACTTCAACATAAAGCATATTGGGCCATACAAAAGTTGAATTTTGATCTAACAGTTGCGGGGGGGGGGGGAGAGAAAAGACTGCTACAACTTAATGAGTTAGATGAATTTCATCTGCAAGCTTACGAGAACTCAAAGTTGTATAAAGAAAAGGTCAAGAAGTGGCACGACCAAAAAATTTTGAATAGAAAGTTTGAACCTGGCCAGGCTTTGTTATTGCATAACTCTCGACTGAGATTATTTATCGAGAAACTCAAATCAAGATAGTCGGGGCCATTCACCATCAAAACAGTCAATCCATATGGTTCCGTTGAATTGTATAGTCGGAATCCCCTGGAAACTTTTAAAGTCAATGGGCAACGTTTAAAGCACTATTGGGGTGGTGACCTCAATTACCAAGTAACCTTAATCACTCTTATCGATGCACCATGAAATACGGAGTGGTCAGGCTGAAAGACTTAAAAACAAGCGCTTATTAGGAGGCAACCCAATTTTCATGTTATTTACAGTATTTAGTTTCACATTGTATAATTCAGTAGGTTACTTATTAGTGTTAGTACATAGAAGTTTAATTTTTAGTAATTAATAGGATAATTAGCTTATTAGTTAGTCATTGTGTGTTAATCACAGCTTCCTTGCTCAATTTCTATGGGACTAGCTCTAATTGTGGGTTTTATTGGATTTCAGGAACTGAGAATGAAGTTTACCTGCGTGCGGGACAAAACAGCAGAAATTTGAAAGTTGTATAGGAAATAGTAGCCTGCCCCGGTGGGCCTAAACTAAGCCTAACACACCCGCCCCAGTGAGGGTTTACAGTTCAAAAGAGGCCCGCCTCGGCGGGGGTCGCGAGTAATAGGTTTTAAAAATAGATATTAGATTGCGACTCTACACTTCTCTCTCACCCATAACAGAAGCACAACACCACAAACCCCTTCCAAAACTCCCACTTTCCACCAAATTTGGCCTCTATTGCACTCCCATATAAACCCAACTGTAATCTCTCCAATTCTACACCAAATCTACACTAGTTTGACCTTTCAATCACAACAATTAAGGTTTTCTGCAAAGGAGAAAAGCAAAGGATAGTAGGTTCTACAATTAGGAGGGAATCATTATCTATTCAACACCTACAACGTATTAAACTAATGGTAAGCATTCCTTGTGGGTTTTGAGCATTCTTGGTAGTTGTGTTAAATTTGGTAGCATATTGTGGTTCTCTTAGGTGTCATACATGCCAACTGTTCGACAAAACAACCAAGTAAAAAGTTTGGGGGATTTTGACTTGATTTGATAAACTATGGCACCGAAGACTCCAGTCAAGCATCAAAGGTTTGAAGGATCCTCACCGCCCACACGAAGCTTCGATAAGAAAAAATTTATTAGTGCTATGACGGTAGACAAATTTGAATACCTAGCCCCGAAGGCACTGACACCTGAGCATGGGTTGAGGCTAGAGTCATTCGATTGTCAGATGCGCCGTCAAATTCATGAGCAAGGTTGGGACTCATTCACGGATCAACTATATTTAGGGGTGGTAACAATTGTAAAGGAATTTTATACGAATGTAGAGGACAAGGCACCATCCCTTGTATTTGTCCGAGGAAAAATAAGTCCCATTTGGTCCCGAGACGATAAATGAGTTCTACAATGTGAGGGCCCCAACTTTATGCCAGTATGCACAGTTGCGCGACAGCAATCCCGACTATGATCAAATCTCGACTGAAATTTCAAAGTTGGGTACAACATGGGTTAAGGGCAAGAAAGGAGGAACTTTGTTTATGAGCAAAGACTTAAGCTTATACGGGAAAATTTGGTATGCTTTTCTCTGTGCCAAGTTGTTCTCGTTCACGTATACAAGTAAGGTTACTAAAGAGAAAGTCTTGCAGCTTTATGCTATTGTGAAGGACTTCGACATCAACATTTACGAGATCATAAGTTTCTCTATCTGGCGCTGTCTGTAAGGCCCATTTTCTGGGGGGTTGCCTTACCCATTATTGATATGTGGACTATATCGTCAGTTGGGTGTGAGATGGGCAACATATGAGATAGTGGAGTAGCCCCTACAGTTGCTAGACTCGCGGCTCATTGCACAATATTCGGTCTGGCCTGGGGGCAAATCACATCCTCGAGGGCTGGGGTTTGTATTTCCAGATGCTCTAGAGTAGGAGGAAGCCGAGGCAAGCTCAGAGGATGATGAGTTCAAAGCTGATGAAATGTCTGAGGATGAGGCTGCATCTGGTGCTTCGAGGAAGACTAAATATATGTTCAGTACACAGTTCTAAAGCCTACAGCACCACATAGATGCCAAAGACAGACTCGAAGATCAAAAGTTGAAAAGGATTGCATTGCGACAGGACCATGCTTTTGCCACTCAAAATGCGTTCAATGCATCCTTAGCTGAGGCATTCGCTCGTCTGAACCCTAATACTGCTGACCCGTTCCAGTTTCCAATTCCACAGCCATAGCCTGCATATCCTCCTTCGAATTCAGATGTTGAGGAGGTGCCACCTCCTGCTTAGCCAATAAAGGGAAGTCCTCTTGTGCTTTATTTCCATATTTTAATAATGAGGACATTTTTTGTTTTAAGTTTGCGGGAGTATGTGTATGTGTTTAGTTCTGTGTATGTGCATCTGTTAGTATAGTTTTGCATTATTAGTGTAGTTTTTGCATTTGTTAGTTTATTTTATTTTATGTTTTCATTGCATATTAGTTGTTATGATAATATAGTATTTGTTTTTCATTTTGAGTTAAAAAAATAAAAAATGGAAATCCTCAAAAATAGTAGTTAGTTAATATTTATATTTTGCATTCAGTTAGTATATGCATGATTCCAACTTGGTTGATAGTTGAAGTTATTCTGGCCAATGATGAGATTGGGATTGCGCAAACAAAATTTGGTATTGACAACTAGGACTTAGATGTAATTTCATAACTTAACCTACATTTTTGCTTGTTTGAAACTTATATAATCAGGATAGCACAGTACGAATGACTATGTTGACTGATTGGGTTTAAATTTACATATAATTGACATCTTAAGGAGAATTTTAGATTTAATTAAAGAAATTGAGTGACTTAGTGGTGAAGGCTAAGATTAGGCAGAAGCTTAAGTTTGGGGGAAGATTTGGGATATATCTAAAAAAAGAAGAGAAAGTAATGAATAAAATAAATAAAATTAAAATGAAAAAAAGCTGAAAAAGAGAATGAATAAACATCGTGGCTATTTTAGTTCTGTGACCTTTGTTACTTAGAGTAAATACGCCCTAGGGGATGTCTCTACACCCAGCGCCCTAATCCATATGTTTTAGTATTGTTTTATGTATTTATTTTGTGTTTGTGTGCAAGTTCAACATTTATTGGCTAATGCAGGGTGTCGATAGAAAAGGCAGTAGAAAGCAGCAAAGTTTAGTAAAGTACATAGCACAAGCCCGTCGGGGCGGACATTCATAGCTTAAAATACCCCGCCGGAGCAGGGGTACACATCATTAGTAACTTTGATACCCTGCCGGGGCCGGGGTTCCTAAGAAGAAAAAGCTCGTCGAGGTGGGGGTGCGCGACAGAGAGGAAAGACTTCTGATGCAATTTTACTTCTGATGTTACGTGGCTTTTGGATTTTGAATGCGATTGGGACAATATATAAAGCATATTCAGTTACAGAAATAGAGGGATAGAATCATTCAATAACATTCATTCATCAATAACAACTAATAAACCCTAAATTTTGGAGATTTTGGAGGAATCGAATCAAGGAGCTAGGAGCACGAAGATTGCAGTTTGAATTGAAGAAAAGGGTGGTTCTATTTAATGTTTTTCATTCTTCAATTTTAGTTTTGTATTCGAGATGTTTAATTCTTTGATCTTTTCAGTTTTATTTCATTAGTCATGAACTAAATTATCTTATTAAGCTCGTGATGGATCTTTATGTGTAATGAGGATTGTAATGCTTCGAGTTTAATTCAATGATGCTATTTTCAGTTCATCTATTATGATTTGTGTGTAATTTATGAGTTGCTTGATCACCAATTCTTTGTGAACCTATATGAACTTGAGAGATGAAGTATGAGTTTTGACTTAATCATGATAACATGTGTTTGTGATTTTTGCGTTTTGATGGGATTCATAATTTATGTTTAGGATAGAGATATACATATACATCACATGTAATCTTATGAGAACTTGGGAATAAACCTTCTTTAATTATAATTTACATAGAGATATAGTGAATTAGTTAATTAGGGTGTTTTGCTTAATTCTATCATCTGTGGATTTAAGTTGATATGGGTATAGTGCATCGAGAGATGGTTATATCTACTTTCGCGTTCTTGATTAATGAATTGAAATAGTTAATTTGAATTAAAAAGAAGTATGATAATCTGAGTGAGCATAAAGTGAAGTTGTAGGCTTTATTCTTCATTATCTGATTAAAATTTGTGGTGGTTAGTTGATTTTTATCTATTTAGTAGTTTTTCATTAATTTCATCATTAGATCATTTAGTTTAATAAAATTGAGATAATACAAAGTTGTTAATTGTTAGAATAAAATTCAATATTTGTCTATGTGGGAACGATACTTTACTTATCATTATATTATTTGTTGATCACGTATACTTGCGTGCCGTGTTTAATTAGATTACACCCAAGAGACACATGTAGCTATAAGCTATAATCTACGCTCGAGGCTAGTCTTCCAGTTTGTATTTGCTACTTGCACTTGATTTTATTTACATATACTCATTGTAATAATATGGAATGTTGAAATGCATGTTACTTGCTTTAAATTAGGAAAGTGAAATTATAACTATATTTGGTTGAGTTATGGAACTCAATTTGTGATATGTGATATATCAGACACGTGGAACTTATATTTATCTTAAAATGATATTTATGCTGAGCATGAAATCTTATAACTATTTTAAATTGAGATATATGTTGAGCATGAAAATTATGTGTTATGTGCGGCATGAAAGCTGTTAGATTTGCTAAGCTGTCAAGCTCAATCTTGCAAAAATAAACTTTTTTCATGTTAACGATAGAATACGATATTATTTGCTACTCGGATGATGAAGAATGAACGACATGTGGAAGACAATACTTTTTGTGATTTAGAAGATCGTAGTTTTGAAAGGTATAGGTTTACAATTATGCACAACTGAAGATATTCAATAAATAAGGAAATGTTTATTTTGAAATAAGAACGTATTGTGGTGAATGTTTGTATGTAGAACTATACATGTAGAACATCAATACAAAAGATATTAGGTATTGATAATTGAACTCTCATTGTTCATTAACTCTGATTATATTAGGAATCGTGAAGGTTGTGATTCAGGGAACGTAGGAAAAGAAACATATATAAAGGAAGTTTTAATTATCTGCATTTTCAGCCGATATTGCATCTAATTTTCATTTAAGGATGAACTTAAATAGTATTGAACGCACCATGTCGAGACTAATATTAATCATAATATTGGGTTAAGTTGGTCCCAAATTTTAGGGGCGTCACAGTAACCTTACGATCCTATCATCTATACATAAGCTATATTTTGGTAAACTACGCTTGATGCAAGTACTCGAACCTTACTCTTTATTGAGCATTACTTGAACTTGTACTATTATTGATCGTACAAGTAGAACTTTGAAAGTATAATACTTCATAATCTAGAAATGAAATTGTTTACAAACCTTGATTTCGAACGATAATTATTCATATATGTACTGTGAAAGAAAATTGTCTAAGCCATTGCTTCGACTAAACTATTGATATTGATCGAAAGCTATCCAAACCAAATTTACTTGGTGCGGACTCTTATAACTGAGATGAACAACCCTCCTTATAGGGGAATTATATATTGTCGAGAAACCGACGTGCGCACTTGAGAAAGATTAAATGTAATGATTAACATATGGTAATTTAGGCTGATCACCTATTATACTCGTTTTATGGAATTATCAGTTTATTACTGTTAATTTTAGGAGAAGTTCTTAGTCCTTAATGATTACTCAGTATTCATTACTTTGAAATCTTGAATTGATTAATCATCAAATATTATTGATATTTTTTGTCCTTAACGACTATTATTGATAATCATTTATACTTCTTGCTATCTTGAACTATCCTTATTGTTGTACCCTAGCGAATTATAAAACTACATTGAGTACCCTTATTGCTATATTACTTGATGGGCAAATTTATTGCTCATTCTTGCTTTCCCTAAAAACATTTTTGTGACACCCCCAAATTCAGGTACTTACAACCGGAACTCAGTGCTTTACGATACCATTTCTATAAGCGGAATAATACTAATAATAATAACAAAAATATAAATACCAAACTTAATTTACATATATCATAGTCTAATCTCAGGTACACGACCTTTAAACATTCATTACATGATAAGTAATAAGTATCATCGTCATAATAAAGTCAAACTATTACATAATATATCATAAGTTTATTCTATTTGCTTTCCTTTTCCCTTGTACTGGCCTGAACCTTCCGGTTGATCACGCTTATCTGAAAACATTTAAATTTAAAGCAAGGATGTGCATTTGATTGCTCAGCAAGTAATAGCAACAATAAATATAAGCTGAAAGGATTAAATGTTTTCTTGGAATGACACTTGTACAACGAATCAACAGTAGTGAAGTAAGTTGAACCAATAATAACAACATAATAATTCTATATCAAAATTTTGAAACTACGTACTGACTATAAATGGAGAGCAGTCGACAGACTATGAACTTTATTTTCAATTTTCGCTAAGGTTTAGTAGAACTTCATACGCAAACCGTCATAATATACGGGCGCGAGGGTGATCATCCCAATGTGCCATGTATTGATCAATACTACATACAAGAACGGTATTATCGTTCATCTTATTCACCTTAGGTGCACATAAGTTTTCACATGTTCGGGATGTTCATACTTAGTCAGGAATCCGAATCAAAACAATTTGATTGGATATAATAAAATTCTATCATGTTTCAATGATATTTCAAAATCTGTGTATAGCTAGGTCAAATAGCTTAGACGACTTTTAATTAATGTATACCTACCAGAAATCAATATGTATGTATCAACATGTGATTAAATACCATAATTATCCAAGTGAGGTCACTTGTATAACCATGCTTAGAAATTAACGAATAGAATATATATCTTGATCTATAATAATAGAATTAAAGAACTTGTACAATAGATTATAATCTAATAACTTACTTATACAAAATCATTGCATAAATATATATAAAGGTTAAGATATTTGAACAATGAAAAAGAATAGTTTCGATATTCGCTTACGCATGTCCATTACATAAAGTAAATGCAAAGATAGGATACTTGCCTGGTTTGCTGCTTACAGTTATGCAACTTAGTTTTATCTTTTATATCGAGACTTATCATTAATAAGATCATTTTATCGATTAGAAATACATATCATAACACCTAGTTCTGCTATTTGCAGTCAACACATAACATAATTACATTGTCACATATGTTTAACAATCATTGGATCACAAATAAACACGTATCTAGTCAAATTATCTAAGTCTAGATCAATTTCTGAAATATTTCGATGTACCGACGGCTTTATCGGGTAATTAATGAGTCTAAAACTCTACTTTGTAGTTCAATAACTGTAACCATTAATCATATTATTTTTCATAGCCTTATAATAATTTTTAAATAATTATTATAATTTATCATGAATTTTCAAACACTGGAATCATTTTTAAATGATTTAAATATGAAATAATTTAATTATCATTAATACTTAATTAATATAAAATTATTAATGAAACTATTGCCAAAATATTAAAGTTATTTATAATAACTCAAAATATTTTTAAAACATTTTTATTACCCTTAAATGATTTTTAAAATAATTAAAATTATTTTTAAATAATTACCATTAATATTTAATTATTAATGTATTATTTATCAAAATATTAAAAGTCATTAATTATAACTTAAAATATTTTTAAAATATTAATATTACCCTTAAATGATTTTTAAAACAATTAAAATCATTTTAAAATAATTATCATTAATATTTAAGTATTAATGTATTATTTATCAAAATATTAAAAGTCATTAATTATAACTTAAAATATTTTTAATTCATTTATTTCCTTTTAAATGATTTTTTTTCAATAAAATCATTTTTAAATTATTTATTTAATATTATTATTAAATAACTCTAATATCATTTAATATTAAATTATTAATGAAATTTACCTTTAAATATTAAAAGTTATATTTTATAACTTAAAATATTTTTAAACTATTTATTTTCATTTAAAATGATTTTTTATAATATTAAAATCAATTTTAATCAATTTATTTAATATAATTGTTAAATAAATCTAATATCATTAATATTTAATAATTAATGAAATTTGTCTTAAAATATTAAAAGTTATATTTTATAACTTAAAATATTTTTAAATACTTTATTATCATTTAAAATAATTTTTAATATAATAAAACCATTTTTAATCAATTTATTTAATACATTTATTAAATAAATTAAATATCAATAATATCCAAATAAATATTAATATTTATGAAAAATATGTCAAATTATTAAAAGTTAATTTTTATAACTTAAAATAATTTTTAAAACTATTTTTGGAATTTTTAATAATTAATTTCAATTTTTAAATAATTTTTGGAAAATAAATTAAATAAACTGTCGCTATAGCTTTTAGCGACATAAAGTGTAGCATTTGGTGTTCTTTAGCCTGAAGAACATTCAAAGTTAGTTATTGAGTAGCCATATTTGACCAAGCATAAAATTTAATCTATGATGTTTCTGTGCAAGCTAGTAATCAGATCATGTAGTACTAATGTAATACTATAATTATTAAGCACTTTCTGGACCATATCATAACACATAAGCAAGATATAATGCCAAAAACAAGCTGTCATAGCTGTTCATCACGTTTTTGGGCTGCCCGGAAAATAAAGTCGTGGTCGGTCAACGATTTTTGTGGCCCTATTCCAGTCAATCGGTTCATAGTACAGGTGGTCTAGACGTCGGGCTGTGTAGATAAACTAACAGAGAACATGATTCAATCACCTAGAATTCTAGAAATCAACAAGGTAACAGATCAAAGCCCTAGAACTAGCTGTCAGAGCTGTTCTTCATTTTCTGAGTTACCCAGAAATGAAGAACAGTTCGTGTAGCCATATTTGGGCTTCCATAACTTGAAATCTAAGTAATGTTTTAGTGATCTAATGGGTCTATTGTGCAGCCAACATGCAAGTGAACATATCTGTTACAAAGCATCAATTAAACAACAACACATAAAGCAGATAGGATCCGATCAAACCATGTCAGAGATAACATTCATACGTTTTCTAGGTTACCTAGAAAACGGAAATCATATTCTCCTATCTACTTTGACCAGACACTAAGATCAACCTGTTTGATGTTTAGGTGGTATAAAGGCATGACTTTGCAGTCCATATAACATACTACAATACTGATGCAACAACATATACAAAACACGTATAACCTGCAAGATCAGTGTGACGACCTGGAAATTCAGATTGTCCAAAAATTAGGGTTGAAGAATTAGCTATTAATAAAATGAATTTTTATTAATACTATTATGTGATATGTGTTTATTAATCGTTCTATAACCTAGGATGATTATAAGTTGGGAGGATTCTGGCTACGAGCTAGATTGAACGGATAAGAATTTTCAAGACAAAAATAAAAAATTTATGGGAACAAAAATATTTTCGGGATAAAATACGAAATAGGCACTATTCATCCATTTCTTCTCGGAGATTTATTTTGAAATTCTGAGAAGTTAATGATTACGTATAATTTTGAGACTTGATAGAATATTCAGTAATATTTCAGTTATGGCAAAAATGAAGTTTTTGCCTACGGACTTAAAACCTAAGGGTTAGGAAAAGTAAGTTCCGAGAATTTAATAATTTGGTATAATAATTAGGGTTATTAAGCGTAAGGAATACGAGTGTAATACTAGTTATTATACGAGTATAGTACGAAGATTATTACAACGTATAATACGAATATCATACGAACTATATACGAAGAGAATACGAGAATATGATGCATAGAATACGATTTAGTCTTAAAGGCTAAGTAAGGGATAAGTTAAGTAATAGCTAAGTAAACTTAATAATTAAGTAAAGTGCTTATGCTTAAGGGCTAAGTAAACTTAATGAGTAAGTAAACTTAAGGGTTAAGAAGACTTAATTTGTCTGCATATAAGGAAATAAGTTACTACCAATAGTACCTTCAAGTCATGACCTTTTGGGAGCATGTGGTGGGCTAAGTTGACCCAAGAAGATATTATTGGGCCAGTGGTTTGAGGCCTTTTTTGATGGATTTGATTCGATTCGGTCTTGGGATTTGATCCAAGATTTGTTCCGGACTCAGAATTTGACCCGGGTTGTGGTATCAAAGCCGACTCTCAAAAGCTCGGGTCGGGTCATCAGATTGGGTTGCCGGAGGTGGGGACACGAAGGCTGGTGATATTATCCCACAATGGAGAGATGGAGTTCCGGAGGTGGGGACACAAAACCAGCCGGTATTATCCCACAATGGCTAGAGAGGCAAAGATCTTTGGGCCGTGTGTGTGAGCGGTTCTGACGGGGACGTCAGAAATTTAAGTGGGGGAGTTTGTAACACCCCAGTCCCACATCGAAAGATAGGTGAAAAATTTGTCTGTATATAAGGAAATAAGTTACTACCAATAGTACCTTCAAGTCATGACCTTTTGGGAGCCTGTGGTGGGCTAAAATGACCCAAGAAGATACTATTGGGCCAGTGGTTTGAGGCCTTATTTTGATGGATTTGATTCGATTCGGTCTTGGGATTTGACCCAAGATTTGTTTCAGACTCGGGATTTGACCCGGGTTATTTCTGGCTAAGAAGACTTAATGGCTAAGTAAACTTGGTGGCTAAGTAGACTTGGTGGCTAAGTAAACTTGGTGGCTAAGCATAGGATAATAAGGAGGTTAAGGGGGCGAAATGACCAATTTGCCCTAAGCTTTGGTTTTCTACAAATAGGAAGCTCATTTCATTATTTTGGGGATTTTAAAAATCCTAAGGCACTTGAGAGAGAGAGAGAGAGAGTTCGAATGGGAGGAGGAGGAGTAGGAAAGGCTAGCCGTGTACAAACTTTGTCCGACGGGAGAAGATTAAAGAAGAACGGTAATCCGAACACTAGTTTCTTCTAATATTTTCTTTAAGTTTAATATGTCTAAAACATAACTTAATGAGAGTAAGGAGTAAAATATGTTAGTAATGATTTCATATGGTTGAAATCATAAGAAAATAAAGAAATGAGAATTAGAAGTTTAGTTTATAAATTTCTTAAGGAAGTATAAGATTCGTGAGGATTTTGAGCGATCCAAATGAATATTATGAATGGGTAGGTGAAATAAGTAAGGAATGGTGTTCTATAACATCAAATTCTAATAAAAAGTGGAATCGTAATCCAAAATATCGATTAAAATGAAGAACGAACGAAGAAGACGCGAAGAACATGAAGAACGTTGTTGATGAACAAATTTAAAACCATCGTAGTATAATTGTTGTTGATAGACAAGTTTAAAACCATCGCGTATAAGTTAGTTGCTTATTGCTTTGTTAGGAACGGTAGAAACGTTCATGAAAAATGGATTAAAACTTAGCTATAACGAAGTTATGACGAAAATTACGTAAAAGATGAACGAGAATTAAAAAGTTAGTAAATGAACCCAAATGTGTAGGGTTTTATAAGGAAGTAAGAGAACATAGAAAACATGAGTCATGGGCTCAAGAATGAACGAGTTCCGAGTTCGGATGACCGAATTACGAACAAACAAATGAAGAGCGTTAAAAGCGTAAAAATGAACGAAGGGTGAAGATCAATCCAATTGAATGGCACGTTAACGGATTCAAAATGAAGTTTTGTCTAGGGGTATTGAAGTACGTAAGATAAGGAAGAGAATAGCTTTAGAACGATCTCGTTCCGAGTTATGACGAAGAAGTTATGAGATCGGGAAGTAAACGTCTCAAAATGAATTTAACACTTAGAGAAATTTTCAAGAATTAGGGCTTGGCGCCGCGACGGCAGCCATGCTTTGTTATGAGGCGCTGTAGCGCCAAACCGGGGAGCCGGGTTCTGAAGTCTCGCGCCACGGTGTGAGAGATAAAGAAGAGAGTGGCGCCGCAGTGCCGTTGTGAAGGAAAAGCCAGATAAGAGCTTTTAATTGCTCAACTCTTGGGGGAAACGTAAGGGAAGATAAAGAAAATAATGTCCAACTAATGTAACACTTAATCTAGTGAATTAAACGCATAGTAAAGGTTGAACATAAATTTAAATGAGATTAAAAGATAACGATTGTAAGTGCGAGTTACAGAACCGATATCCGGGGACCGTAGTCGTGATAAACGAACGTGAGGGATTGTTATGGTTATGATTCCTTAGACGTTGAGTAACGAGGGTAATGAATAACATTTCAATGTTCTGTCATGATAATAAGAGCTAAGTGTGAAGCGTATAGACTCTGTGAACGCAACGTTGTTGCGATGAACGATCGGTCTTAGCATACAATGATCGGCATGGGTTCGACACTAAGAACGATTAATGAACATGGGATTCATGTAATGGATAACAAAAGTATTAATATTAAATAAGATATGAATTATCAAGAAAGTCGTAAATCGGCAAAGAAAGTAGGTCACATAAATTGAGATTTGCAAGAACGCGAATCCTAAGAAGTAAAGTTAACTAAACCAATGCGCAAATCAAGTATATGACTAATTGGTGTTTATGTTTTCTCCTTATGTGTTATATAGGAATTGGAATGAGCAGTTCAGCGTAAGCTGTAGCTGGGCGTAAGGCAAGTTTTCTAACTTCATTCATATTATAAATGAATGCTAGTTTCTTAAACTTCTCAGATGTTGAACTTGAGAAGTCTTGTCCATGTGCATATGTGCGATGTATGTACAAGGTGGTAGTATGTATGAGGCCTTGTGCCACAATTTGAACACTTCATTATTTCTATGATATGAACTGTTCTATGATTGAGCTGTTCAATACAAGTATGTTCTGTTTATACATGAACTATTATTGATTAAGTCTGTGCTAATGATTCTAGGCAGACAGGATGTGTATGAAAAAGTAGAGGAATGAAAGTATTTCAAAGTGAAAATGACAGATGTTTTAAGATGATAGGAATCAGGACTATTCCTATTATTCAAGCTGGTTCATAACCTTTGTTCGGTTATCGAAGTTCTGGAGAAATGATTAAACTCTTTAAGTTATTTGTTTAACTATTATGACTTGCTGGGCAATTGAATACTCACGCTTGCTTTAAATGAAAAACATTTTCAGTGAACGATGTTAGAAGAACTTAAAGACCCCGTAAAGATCAAGTTGACGATATCCAGATGAAGTGTCGTTCAGATGTGAATGAACGAGAAGATCAAATGAAGACTTGTAATGTAGAAAGATAAAACTGAACTATAGACTAGTTAATGAACTATTATGTATCCTTGGTGGCGGATAAAAGTCACTCTTGTACGATGAAATGAATAATATATTTATTATTATTTGAAATAAAAAAAAATTATAAGGTTTTCAGAACCTGGGATTTGAGAGTGTATGTTGTTATATTTCAATATATAATGATGTATGTTGGATGAATGATGTACTCGTGACGTACATAATCCGAGTGTGAAGATAGACTAGATTTTGGGGCGTTACAAGTTGGTATCAGAGCTGATAGGTTATAAACCTTAGGTAGGAGTACTTAAGACTATAATCGTAGAGAGAAGGTTAAAAAGATCACCACGTGATAATAGTGAATCGTAGTAACAAATTAGCTGTTAAACGATGGATGATTTATAGCTAATGCTATAAGTGAAGGGCACTACTAAGTAGTACGGAAAGAAGAACTCAAATTGAGTTGTAAAGGTTAGCATACGAATTAAAGAAAATTCGTATTAAGTAGAGAGAAAGTAAGAAGTTTTAAGATTTCAATTGAGGACTCATATCAACAGCTGAGTTGTATGATTCCTTGTATGGGCGGGGAATTTGTATGTGGTTTTAGAACCACTTAGCTCATTATGCGATATAGTTGTTAAGTTGAACAATTCTTTGTATGGGCGGAGAATTGTCCTTGGTGTAACAACCGCTTAGCTTCCTATATCGATTAGTAGCTGAGTTGACCAATTCTTTGTATGGGCAGGGAATTATGTTTGGTTCTACAATCACTTAGCTTCTGGTAGTGACAATCATTGGAATAGTAGGTTGCGCTATCAATATGTATATGGTGAGAAGGTCAATCTTTTCTCATGTATATGTGTGATAGGTAGATAATGTTAAGATAGGTGCGAGTTCTTGAAACTCATACTTATGATAAGTTCGTGACTCATAATAATATGGTATATTTTTGAACTTCTCAGCGAATGGACGCCTATGGTCTATTTGGATAGTTCTTAAACTCATATTATTGTGGAAAGTTCCTGAACTCGTAATGTGTGGTAAGTTGATGAACTGTATTAAGATATAAGGGTGTTTAGACTGAAAACACGTTATTTTCAGTAGACTTAGCATTTAATATGGTAGAGAAGAATAAGTATTGTCGCAGTAAGACAATGAAGGCATATGGAGAATAGGATATTCCAAGTCATCTAGCTATGCAAGATTTCAAACTTTGTTGAAATCGTGCTGATATGTACATTTTTAAAAGGAAAGAATTGGTTCAACTTTTGGCAACAAATTTTAAAAGAGCTATTCTTGGTATGTCTATGCTAATTGCTTCGGCTAGACAAAAATTGATTTAAAATATCAAAATGAATTTTATATCATCCGTGCTTTTGATGCAAGGATGGTAAAAGGATAGAGTTATTAATGCAACTGAACCTGGTGTTGGATGTGATCTTAGGATCAACAACCCGCTATGGTATGATGTATAATGACGAAGTCACAAACTGACGAACTCCTCAACGTACTGTGAAAAGTACGGTATCATGACATCATAAAATATTTTGATGTATTGTGAAAAGAATTTAAAGAAGTAGTCGATGTTAATTGAGTTGACTAGACGAATGTTTCACGTTGATGTCCAATTTATTGGGATGGTCTAAGCTAATTGTTTTGGCATAGACAAATGGTATGCCATGTTATAAGAAAATCAAGCTTTCTTTGAGAACTTGTGCCAAACCAAATTGTTTTGGTATGGAATCTAATGAGTAAGTCTGAGGAGAACATGGAAGAGCTGGTTTACTTTCTTTGTGATTGTAAATTGACCGTTAAAGAAGGGATTACAACGAAATGCTGTTTAACCTAGTAAGAGTTCATGGTCGATGTGACCCCTCAACAAAAGTATGAAATGTTTTCAAAGGAAATTTTATATTCCTCGTTATTCCTTCTACTTCATGATTCTTAATAGGTTATGTGGGTTAGGAATGATGGAAAGATAAGAACTCCGTTGAAGGGAAGTTGAGAAGAAGGGTATGCTAAAAATTTTGAGGACGAAATTCTGTGAAGAAGGGGTGAATGTTTGACCCGGGTAAGGGTGTGGTTTTAAAAAATTTCGAGGACGACATTTTTATAAGGAGGGAAGAATGTGACTACCCGAAAATTCGGATTGTCCAGAATTTAGGGTTAAAGAATTAGTTATTAATAAAATGAATTTTTATTAATGCTATTATGTGATATGTGTTTATTAATCGTTTTATAACCTAGGATGATTATAAATCGGGAGGATTCTGGCTACGAGCTAGATTGAACGGATAGGAATTTTCAAGACGAAAATAAATATTTTCTGGGAACAAAAATATTTTTGGGGAAAAAGACGAAATATGCACTATTCATCCGTTTCTGCTTGGAGATTTATTTTGAAATTCCGAGAAGTTAATGATTTCGTATAATAATTAGGGTTATTATGCATAAGGAATACGAGTGTAATACTAGTTATTATACGAGTATAGTATGAAAATTATTACGACGTATAATACGAATATCGTACGAACTATATACGAAGAGAATACGAGCTAGATTGAACGGATAGGAATTTTCAAGACGAAAATAAATATTTTCTGGGAACAAAAATATTTTCGGGGAAAAAGACGAAATAGGCACTATTCATTCGTTTCTGACGGGGATTTATTTTGAAATTCCGAGAAGTTAATGATTTCGTATAATAATTAGGGTTATTATGCATAAGGAATACGAGTGTAATTCTAGTTATTTTACAAGTATAGTATAAAGATTATTACGACGTATAATACGAATATCGTACGAACTTTATACGAAGAGAATACGAGAATGAGATGCGTAGAATATGATTTAGTCTTAAAGGCTAAGTAAGGGATAAGTTAAGTAATAGCTAAGTAAACTTAATAATTAAGTAAGTGCTTATGCTTAAGGGCTAAGTAAACTTAATGAGTAAGTAAACTTAAGGGTTAAGAAGACTTAATGGTTAAGAAGACTTAATGGCTAAGTAAACTTGGTGGCTAAGTAGACTTGGTGGCTAAGTAAACTTGGTGGCTAAGCATAGGAATAGTAAGGAGGTTAAGGGGGCGAAATGACCAATTTGACCTAAGCTTTGGTTTTCTATTAACAGGAAGCTCATTTTATTATTTTTGGGATTTTAAAAATCCTAAGACACTTGAGAGAGAGAGAGTTCGGATGGGAGGAGGAGGAGGAGGAAAGGCTAGCCGTGTACAAACTTTGTCCGACGGGAGAAGATTAAAAAAGAACGGTAATCCGAACCCTAGTTTCTTCTAATATTTTCTTTTAAGTTTAATATGTTTAAAATATATCTTAATGAGAATAAGGAGTAAAAGATGTTATTAATGATTTCATATGGTTGAAATCATAAGAAAATAAAGAAATTAGAATTAGAAGTTTAGTTTGTAAATTTCTTAAGGAAGTATAATATTCGTGAGAATTTTGAGCGATCTGAATGAATATTATGAATGAGTAGGTGAAATAAGTAAGGAATGGTGTTCTATAACATCAAATTTCAATAAATAGCGGAATCGTAATCCAAAATATCGATTAAAATGAAGAACGAATGAAGAACACGAAGAACACGCGAAGAACACGAAGAACGTTGTTGATGGACAAATTTAAAACCATTGTAGTATAATTGTTGTTGATGGACAAGTTTAAAACCATCGCGTATAAGTTAGTTGCTTATTTCTTGGTTAGGAATGGTAGAAGCGTTCATGAAGAATAGATTAAAACTTTAGCTATAACGAAGTTATGGTAAAAATTTCGTAAAAGACGAACGAGAATTAAAAAGTTAGTAAATGAACCCAAACGTGTAGGGTTTTCTAAGGAAGTAAGAGAACATAGAAAACATGAGTCATGGACTCAAGAATGAACGAGTTTCGAGTTCGGATGACCAAATTACGGACGAACAAACGAAGAGCATTAAAAGCGTAAAAATGAACGAAGGGTGAAGATCAAGCCAATTGAATGGCACGTTAATGGATTCAAAATGAAGTTTTGTCTGAGGGGTATTGAAGTACGTAAGATAAGGAAGAGAATGGCTTTGGAACGACCTCGTTCCGAGTTATAACGAATAAGTTATGAGATATGGAAGTAAACGTTTCAAAGTGGATTTAACACTTAGAGAAATTTTCAAGAATTAGGGCTTGGCGCCGCGGCGCCAGCCATGCTTTGTTATGTGGCATTGTAGCACCAGACCAGGGAGCTGGGTACTGAAGTCTCGCGCCACGACACGGGAGATAAAGAAGAGAGTGGCGCCACAGCGTCGGTGTGAAGGAAAAGCCAGAGAAGAGCTTTTAATTGCTCAACTCTTGGGGGAAACGTAAGGGAAGATAAAGAACATAATGTCCAACTAATGTAACGACCCCAAAATAGGTCCATTCCATCCAACCCATTTTGAGTCGCCAAATACATGGTATAAATAACAATTACAACTTTATTACAACAATTGTCGTGCAAAATACAACAACACATATGCTGTGAGTTTGGATACAAATATATACCAACTGTGACTCATGTCCCAACCTTGGATAGCACGTCACAATGACACCTTACATAAAGGTATAGTCAAAAATTGTTTTAGAAATTAGAATCTTTGGGAAGTGCTCAAAGAAACCCTCGTACATGGGAGGCCATGCATCTAGGTTATGATAGATATCATATGACCACAGAATTATCCTTGGTTGACCCAATAGACCCAAAAAAAAAGAGAAGTTTACTATCATATTCTTTCCAATGGTGAGTCTTCTCTTGACATATCATTATCTCCACTGTCTCTAACTGAGAATTATACTTCAAACAAACACCAAGATTATATAGGTAGTGCTCGTAGATATACTCGACAAGTGGATGTGCACAACCATGTCTTATGATGACACGAGGTTGTGTGTCGTTAGACATCTTGGATGATAGTGGCAAAACACCCTTCCAACGTTGGGTTCGCTTCACCCTAGATGATTCACCAAATATAACTACTAAATGATGACCACCGTTCTATTCCCCTGTTACCCCCGCTCGACCCAGCTACACTCTTATTACCTAAAAGGAATTGTGAAACATAAGGGTGAGCACAACTAGCCCAGTAAAGAATATCATGACTAAAGATAAATAAGCTATCAATAGCCTTCAACAGAATTAAATCATAGATTTAGAACATATGGTAGATGATAAAAATTTTAACCATAGTTGCAGCGGAACGAGCAATCCATTAGAAGAGTCAAATAGACTATAAAGTCTATTATCTTCTCTATGTTAAAAGTCTACCAACAATGTTTTATCCCTATAACATTAATCAATAATTCCTGTCCACAATCACATGTATAACTCATAATCATAATTTTAGTTCTAAATTCCTCTTCTCATTCAGAATAAAGATAATTTTCATCACTTGTCTTTACCTGAAACATCAAAGATCATGGTTATACCAAATCACAGTTCCTGTTCATAATCATACTAATAATTTCATCTTTGCACTACGGGCCAAAGATATTCATCAACAACTCATCTTTGCACTACAGGCCAAAGATATTCCTCAACAGCTCATATTTGCACTATAAGCCAAATATATTATTATCTCAAAGAAATATATAATCATTTCAGAATTTATATAACCAATTATTATAACCACGTTGATCATTTCACCTTTGCACTTAAGCTAAAGATATTCAATTATAAATTCAATGGTCATGATCATACCAGTCAACAATTTAACTTTGCACTACTGGCCAAAGAGAACCCATAGTCATGATCGTACCAAAAATCTACCCATCTTTACACTCAAGTCAAAGAGAAATATCATCATTAGGGTTATAAAAATATTATATATGATAATAAAAAAATAATATGATCAACATATAGTTTTAATCTCAAGAATAATATTCATAAATCAAATATAATTTAGTTAGAAAAAGAAAACAATTTTGTCATGAATAGTAACTCGTGAATAGTAACCTATGAATAGTGACTCGTGAATAGTAACCCCGACATGAAAAGATATGAATTTTACAAGAAAAATCTTACCAATCTTCCGGTATAATGATATTGAAAGAAATAATATCATTGATAAAAAAATAACATCCCTTACGGCAATATCCCTTACCTCAAAAGAGCAGCACTTCTGACTGGATATCGAATAAGTCGCTGAAGGAAACTTGCACTGAATAGCAACTCTCAAAGTATCTAAATACTCACAAAATATGCTTCATAATATAGAGAGAGAAAGAGAGAAAGCTTATGTTTCTGGTGTGATTTTCAATTCTAAGTTAGTCCTCTATTTATAGGAAAATGTTAGCACACCGAATCAGACTTAACCTGTAACCTGATGGCTTTACCTGCTACTATTTCCACCCACCACATTTGAATAAAAATCTTAGCACATTTCTTCACCAACCAAGAGTGGGGCCCACCAATTCTAGAATTTTCCACCAAAATGATTAATTCCAAAAATTCAACAATTTCTGAACCAGTCATCTCGTAAAATTCATAATAAATACTACGTTAATTTTTAACGGTTCAAAATTTGTGTACATATACTCAACTTATATATGTATAACATATCCAAAAATTACCACGATCCAACGGTCGGATTAAAAATTATAACCCCCGCAAAATATCTCAAAAACCCTAATTTGATTTTCAATTTCTCCGTTCCGACAAAAATACAGATAAAACACCTCAACATTAACTCCTTCATTTTTAACCACAAAAATATATCCCTCATTTATATCCACATAAAATAAATATTTCCTTATCATATGAATCAATAATTACTTATTCATAATTAATATTACAGAATCACATTTATGACAACTAGGCCGTTCCCAGGAAAGATGGGGCTTTTCAATAAAAATTTCTTCTTACTGGCGCACAATTAGGTGACCAAACCTCTCCTTAGACAGAACTTTCTAGACATTGCCAATAATGTTATCTAATATTATTATTCAAATAATATGAATTATTGATCTGATAATGGGAAATATTGTGCTGTGACAATTATTGAACAACAATAATATAAAATTTCAACGTAGCAATTATTGAATCAATAAAATAAAATATTGAACAGTAATTACTGTAACAATTATTGAGTAGTGCCTTCTTACGTAAGAATCAATAATTCAAAAATACTGTGCAATACCGTGTGCTACTGTGCAATAACGCGTATTACTGTATTTTAAACACCGGGTATTCCAACAGTGTTAATGGTAACAACTACGCCGTTATTTATAAAAACTTAATTTTGTCGTTATCTTCATCCGACAGTTATTCTGTTATGGGGCCCACAAATGACTGTGCCGTCGTACGGATATTTCTGGCAAAAAGAATATTCCACGACCAAACGAATATTCTCCGACAACAACGAATATTTTATAGCCACTTGCGTATTTTGAAAAAAAAATTCATATATCACCCTTAACTTTAACATTTATCAATTTAACCATTTACTAAATAGTAACTATAAGAAAAATTGAATACTTTTATTTCATAAAATTCGGGGTCTTACAACTAATGTAACACTTAATCTAGTGAATTAAACCCGTAGTAAAGGTTGAACAGAAAGATTAAATGAGATTAAAAGATAACGATTGTAAATGCGAGTTACGGAACCGATATTCGGGGACCGTGGTCGTGATAAACGAACGTGAGGGATTGCTATGGTTGTGATTTCTTAGACGTTAAGTGACGAGGGTAATGAATAACGTTTCAATGTTATGTCATGATAATGAGAGCTAAGTGTGAAGCGTATAGACGCTGTGAATGCAACGTTGTTGTGATGAACGATTGGTCTTAGCATACAATGATCGGTATGGCTTTGACACTAAGAACGAGTAATGAACATGGAATTCATGTAATGGATAACGAAAGTATTAATATTAAATAAGATATAAATTATTAAGAAAGCCGTAAATCGGTAAAGAATGTAGGTCACGTAAACTGAGATTTGCAAGAACGCGAACCCTAAGAATTAAAGTTAACTAAACCAATGTGTAAATCAAGTATATGACTAATTGGTGTTTATGTTTTTTCCTTATGTGTTATATAAGAATTGGAATGAACAGTTCAGTGTAAGTTGTAGCTGGGCATAAGGTAAGTTTCCTAACTTCATTCATATTATAAATGAAAGCTAGTTTTTTAACTTCTCAGATGTTGAACTTGAGAAGTCTTGTCCATGTGCATATGTGTGATGTATGTACAAGGTGGTAGTATGTATGAGGCCTTGTGCCACAATTTGAACACTTCAATGTTTCTATGATATGAACTGTTATGTGATTGAACTATTCAATACAAGTATTTTCTGTTTATACACGAACCGTTATTGATTAAGTCTGTGCTAATGATTCTAGCCAGACAGATTGTGTATGAAAAAGGTAGAGGAATGAAAGTATTTCAAAGTAAAAATGACAGATGTTTTAAGATGATAAGAATCGGGACTATTCCTATTATTCAAGCTGCTTCATAACCTTTGTTTGGTTATCGAAGTTCTGGAGAAATGTTTAAACTCTTGAAGTTGTTTGTTTAACTGTTATGACTTGCTGGGCAATTGAATGCTCACACTTGCTTTAAATGAAAAACATTTTCAGCGAACGATGTTAGAAGAACTTAAAGACCCTGTAAAGATCAAGTTGACGGTATCCAAATGAAGTGTCGTTCAGATGTGAATGAGAGAGAAGATCAAATGAAGACTTGTAATGTAGAAAGATAAAACTGAACTATAGACTAGTTAATGAACTATTATGTATCCTTGGTGGCGGATAAAAGTCACTCTTGTACAATGAAATGAATAATGTATTTATTATTATTTGAAATGAAAAAAAAATTATAAGGTTTCCAGAACCTTGGATTTGAGAGTGTATGTTGTTATATTTCATTATATAATGATGTATGTTGGATAAATGATGTACTCGTGACGTACGGAATCCGAGTGTGAAGATAAAACGAATTTTGGGGCATTACAATCAGAGCCCATACATTTCTTGTCAGGCTTTTCTGGGTAACAATCTAGGTTACCCAGATCAGTCTGGTCATGGCCGGTCAACATGGTTTGACCACTCATATCTTTCTCGGCCAGATTTAAGCTTGATTCAAGTTCTAGAACAGAGATCTCATAGCGTACTACATGTTCAGATCTTTAAACAACAAAAACAAATGACAGAATGGAATCTATGGGACCTGACATTCATTGTCAGACCATCATTTTCAAAAATTCTTATATTTGGAAAATCATCAAATCGAGCCTCTAGATGTTATGGATCTAACATCTAGCAACTCAGATCATCGATTAACACTACTTACAACACATTTAAACACTTAAACACCAGATCTAACACACCATACATGATTAAAATTTTGGCTTAGGTTCTACCTTTCTATGAACAGATTTAAATTCTGCGCTCCTGATCTGTTATGGTTGTGGTGTGGAACTGATTTGGGACTGGTCTACTAAACAATTTCGCGGGTCTAGGGTTGAGAAAGTTTAGTTGAGTGCTAGGTGAACAAATGAGCAAAATAATAGACTTTTTCTTTCTCAATCTATATATATATAATGTTGTATGCAATGATCTTGGCTGATTAAATGGCCGATGGCTGAAGATTTAAGTCAAATGGGAAGTCAAGAGTTAGTCACCAACTCTATATATGGCTAGATGTACAAGTTATCTCAAAATAATGCTACAAGGGGTAGTTTGGTCATATTGATCATGATTTTAATGGCTCAATTTTAATCTTGGCAAACTCTTAGGGTTTGACCCTTAGGGTTTAACCCTAAGGTTATCAAAAATTTAAATTTTTAGGATTTCAATTTAGGGTTTAAATTAAAATAAAAAATTTAACTTTCAAATCTTGAAAATTAGGGTTTTCTAATTGTGTTTAATTTCCTAATTACATGGATCATGAAAATTAGATTTAAGCTTCACAAATTATAATTAAAATTATTAATTTAGTAATTAGGGCTTATAATAGTAATTCGAATTTCAATTTACTAATTAGGGTTACTAATTTTAGAATTAGGGTTTTTAGTAATTAGGGTTTTCCCTAATTAGGGTTATATTCTATAGTACCCAACATTAATCACATTAACGCGATTACATAGCATTCTTGAACTCTCATGTGCGTTCCAATTAGGGTTTAGAATTTAGAATTTAGAATTCCTAATTAGCAATTAGGGATTTAACACGATATCCCATAATTGACCAATTATCAGTCTACACACATACAGTACATAGTTATAGACTTAAAATATAATTAATATAATATTATAATTCTCATTCCTTAGTTAATACCTAGAATTAGGGTTTAGATTCCATATTTGATATATCTTTCATATATACCATTTTTAATTAAATTAAAATAATTAACTTAACCAATCTAAAATAAATTCATATAAATAAATAATCCTTATAATAATTCTATAATCATTTCATATATTATTAAGATAATACAATAATCATATTTTCATGGTAAATAAATAGTAAAAATGTTTTTACTACTAAATTAATTTATAATAAGAATATAATTTATAATGATCAATAATTAAAAAAAATTATTTGTAAATATTTATATAATAAATAAATTTTATTTATCACATGTATAAATATACACATTACTTGGCACACATTCCCACCTTTATAATAAAAAAAATTATATGTAAAATTTTTTATTTATTTATATAGAAAATATCGGGTTATTATAATTTCAGTTAAGGTAGAGCAAGGTGGCCCCTCGGACATTGATAAGGGCAAGGGCAATGCTACTGAGTAGTTTATGTTTATTGGAGATTACTATATTCCTGTAATGACATAAGATGTGATATGTATTAGTTATATCTAAATTATGTTTAATTATGTTGGAGGTATTGTAAGAGATGTTTAAGTTACGAACTCTTGGGACGAGAATAATTATATTATGACAATGTAATTTATTCTATTTTCCGTTGTGTGAGATTATGATTTATTATTAGAGTTAATACGTGACAACCAAATTTGAGACAAGTGTGGTCTGAATTTGGGGGCGTCACAAATGGTATGGGAAAGTTGCCTTTGAGACAAGCTTTGTTCAAATCTCTGTAATCCATGCATACTCGCACCTTCCCTTCGGGTTTAGGCATGTGAAATATGTTTGATAGCCACTCAGGGTATGTTGATACCATGATGATGCCGGCTTGAAATTGTTTCACAATTTCTTCCTTGACTTTCAAACTCCACTAAGGTTTTAATCGCCTTAGTTTCTGTTTGACTAGCTTGAATCCCTCTTTAATGGGAAGGTGATGAATGACGATGTAAATGGACAAACCGATTATATCTTTATGAGACCATGCAAACAGATCCTGGAATTGGGTCAGTAATGCAACCATGTTATTCCTTTTTCTTGGGGTGAGATTCATACCAATCTAGATCTATTTGGGGTTTTCTAAGGTTCCAAAGTTGAAAGAGGTGGTTTGGTCAAGGTTTGGCTTGGGTTTGTCTTCAACCCATTCTTTGATCTCCTCAGGCACCTCATAGTCCTCTTGTTCAATCTGCATCAAGTCAGAGTCCAACTTTACATCAAAGTTGCAGTCCTTGTGAAGAATTGGCACTCCATCAGCAAGTTTAAACATATCTAACTTTAGAGTCCTGAAACAAAATGCTTTCACTTAATATATAAAACTGTTAGAATGGCATGACAAAAATAACTGCTAATAATATGCAACAAAAGTAAGAAGTTATTGCTATCTACATGGCAGAGGGATTTTCTGCCCTTTTAACCCTTTTCGACAAATGCAAGGAGTGCTGCTCTAATTCCCGAGGGTCAAGTCTTGGTGGACAGTTGTGATGAAGGGCAGTTATCATTCGCCTCCTCTTGAATGATGACCATGATGTCTGGACAATCATAATCTAGGATGTCCGTGTTCATACCCTATGTATGGATCAGGATGAGCATGTTTGACATATGTCTCTTTTTCTCTTGTTTGCGCTTTGATTCCTTTCCTCAATTTCTGGGTCTGGAATCAAGATTTCTTTCCCATTAACCAGTATCGGCTTAGGAAACAACATACCCGCCATATAGACATGAATTTTCCTTAGAGGCCGTACAGAATCTGCATCTGTAGGTTTAGGCAATAACCTTGTAGATGAAGTAACCGGTGTATGCTTGTGCGGGTTCCTGTGACTGGACCCAAAGGAGGAGCCTAGTTCGGCCTTCCCTATCTGGCTGGGAACTTGAATTGGACATTTGATGCCTTGCTGATTCCTTCCTAACCTTTGTCCTGGTTGGAAACCCAAGGATATCATCCCTTGACTGGTCGATATTACCTTGGCAAAAACTCTGGGTTTTAGAGTTGGAGCCCCTATGGGTTAATAGCTAGTGTTGCTCACCTTAAGGGCTTAGAAGCTGACAGGCTCAGCTTCTTCATTGAAACTGATGAGAGGTATATCACTTTTGTGACGCCCCCAAAATAGGTCTACACAACCCATTCTGAGTCACGAAATACATGGTATAAAATTCAAATACAACCTTCATTTATACAATTGTCGTGCAAAATACGACAATACAATAGCTGAGTTTCAATACACATATTGTCTCGTAGACAATATCCTAACTCAAATAAAGTCCTCATTACAAATATTGTCACACTATTTTACAAAATAGTGAGGACTACTATAATAACCATCTTGGACCATTACTCCACTCCCCGACTAGTCTCAGCTACATTCTCGCCTTTTGAGAAGAACAATGGAACCAAAAGGCAAAGGGTGAGCTCAACTAGCCCAATAAATAAAATTATGACTACGATAATGCAGAACAAATTACCCTTAGTCCTCAACAATGAAAAATCTAATAGAATACAATAGACAACAAGTTTTAGATCAACAACTGCAACGAAAAATAATAATCCAATAGAAAAGTCAAGTATAGCGTAAAGTCTACTATAATCTATAATTTAAAAGTCCATCATCAATATTTTATCCCTATAACAACTTTCAATAAAAAATTTACATCAACGAATTATCCAGGCACTACGGACTAAGGATATTTGTTAGTATCACCGGTGGTCATGATCATGCCAAACAACTATCCATCTATGCACTACGGGGCAAAGAGGACTTTCACCACATCATTTTTCTGTAACATTATAGGTCATAATTATACCAATACATAATTTCTGGTGATAATCATACCAATCAACAGTCCATCTATGCACTACTGGCCAAAGATGACTTTCACCACAATATAAACATGAAGGTGATGATAATGATATAAGAAATCAATCAAATGAGATTAAGGATAAATATTAGGGATTTATAATTCAATTTATCCATAGTTCAAGAATGTCCAAATTGTCAAAATGATAATTAATTGTGGAGTAAAATTCAACAATGATATTCATGTATCAAAAATAATTTGGACAGAAAAAAAACCATTTTTATCGTGAATAGTAACCCGTGAATAGTACCCCGAGTGAATAGTACCTTAGTGAATAGTATCCAGTGAATAGTATCTCGAATGAAAAATATTGAAATTTAATAAAAAGTTCAGACCAATATTCCAATGAAAAGATACTAGATGAAGCACAAAACTATAACAATTCAAGATTTTATTTGTAATTTAAAATATTTATTAAATTGTTTGAATGTTTTAAAAATATATTATTAATATAGTTGTTGCTTGTAGGTATTTGTGAATTAAATTTATTAGATAATACTCTAATTTAATTTAATAGTTAGAGAATTGTTAGAGATTACATGAATGTGTTTTATTATTGTTTTAATTTTATAATTAAAGTGGAATATTAATTTATTAAATAAAAATTATAATGAGATTATAATTTTGTGATATTTGGATTAAGTGGAAAATTTATTTAGTATGTTGTAATTAGTTTATTTAACTAATGTTGGATGTGGAGATCTAAATAAATAATATGAGACTATAAACTATAGTATAAATGATTTATTAAAATAAATTAAAGTAGTTTAAATGGATTTGCCCAAACAAGGCTTAAAGGTATTAAGTCTTTAATTTTTAAAGTATTTTGCCAAACAAAGCTTTATGGCTTTTGAATTTTAAATTTTGAATTATAATTATAATAAATAAAATATATTTATAACCTATATACGTTTACATTTTTGTAACTGTTATATTTAGTATACGTATGACGGCTAGGCTATCAGTTTTTTTTACACATAAGTGTTAGTTGATAAGCCTAAGAAGATAGAAAGAAGAAGAAATTACAGAGAATAGAGAGAGAGAGAGTTTGAGAGAGTTGAGAGTGAGTTGAGAGAGGATTTCTGAGATTTCTCAAGTAATTCTCTGAGTTTATCAAACATTATTACCGAGCAATTGAAGGAATTTTCATAACCTTAATATTATGTGTATATATATATATGTGTGTGTGTGTGTGTGTGTGTGTGTGTGTGTGTGTGTTTTACGTCATGTATTTCTATTCTCTGTGAATCTAATTTCTCTTGAATTGTTGTATAATCTGAATTATTACAATTGTAAGTAATTGTAATGCTAGAGTTTATGTTTAGACGAAAATTATTATGCTAATTACGGTTAAAAAGAAAGAAAACTATTTTCAATGTATGTTTATACATATGGCTTGTGAAAGTACTAACTTTGGTGGTTAATTTGTAAATCAATCTTTAAATTGAGCTTAGAATATGTTAGTTCGTTAAGAAACGAAAAGAACGTAGTTTGAATGAGTTAATTTGGACAAGAATTGTGATCACAGTGATGATTTTTGTAAAGGATGTCAAAAATGATATTTTTGTATAAAACATAGAATTTAAGGGATTTAAATTAGTTGTAGTTGTTGAATTGTTCTAAGTTATTTATATGTGAGGAATCATGTTTGTATGAGTCCTATGTCAATTGGGTATGCTTAATTTATTGTTTTGTGGATGAAATTCGTGTTAGTTGGCTTAGGATAGAGTCAAAACTCGCGTTTTGTAAAACTGGTACTGGTGCCGAGCGCGGGCGCGCGGACGCGCTGCCACACGGGCACGCCAGTAGTCAATCAAACCCAGTGAAGTCTACTACTTCTGCACACTTTGGACACCCATTGTAACTTGGTCTAATGTTATGTTAATGTGAGAAACGTGTAATGAAGAGGTTAAAAACAGAATCATATCATGTGGTTAGTAATTCTAAAGTGTAAAATTAGTAAGTTGTGAAAATGATATGTTATTTAATGAATAATGAATAAGTGTTGTGAAGTTAACACTTATGATTCTGAAATGTGTATGGTAAAGTAGGACTTATACTAAAATAATAAGTTTAACTAAAAGTGAGTGTTATTTTGATAAGTAGATGTTAGTATATTTAATTGATATTGTGATGTTAATGGTATATGTAGGGTATTTGGCGAACGTTTGTAATAATTATGTAGCTTACGCACGAGGCAAGTTCCTTACCCTAAACTTTTAGTAAGTAAGTTCTTTGTTCCTAAATTTTATTTGAGCAAGCTCTAATCCTATCTTCATTCGAGCAAGTTTTGAATTCTAATCATTCTTGAATTATTCTAACGTGTTTATAGTTAAGCAAGTTTCTTTAGTTCATTCTTTTATAGTGAATGCTTCTTGAACTCTAGTCTTTAATATTGAGCTGTCTTATCTTAAATTACTTTGCACAAGTTATTATCATGTTGAGGAAGTTTTGTTTTCAGCTTTCTATCAGTTAATATATGTCCAGTAATTCCATTTCTTATTTAATAATATCATAGCCTTAGCTTATTATTGTTCAAGCAAGGTTTATTGTTCATTCAATACTTATGTTTTTAGTTATTTCCAAGCATGAGTTAAATGTATAGTTGTTTCACCTATTCTTAATCATTCCACATTATGTAGTTAGTGATCATTTATAGTGTTATTGAACTTTGATTGATTCAACTAATCATTTAGTTGATGATCGTTAAACTCTAAATTACCCTTGAAGTTTATCCAAATCAAACTTTCTTTGGTGCGGTCTTGTACTCTAAAACTTAGAATAACAACCCTATTATAAGGGTACGCGATGCGTTTAGATATTTGTGCACAATACATGGTACGAAGGGCTGATCTCCCTAAGCACGTGAAGTCCTTACAGTATAACTGTTTAGGTTAAAGTTGAAAGATTACTTGTAACCATGGACATAGTTCGTGGTCTTATGACCCTCAGATATAATTCGTATTTTGATTTCGATTTTTGGTTATCATTAATAGGCTACTATTCAATTTTGATGAGTTTATTCATTGGCAGTTATTATTCTCTTGTTGTTCATTACTATATCTAGTGAGCATTTATTTTACTCACTCTTGCATAAATATAATTATTGCAGCTAAGGTTGAGAAGGTCGATGAACCTACTACAAACAAAGGAAAAGGAAAACTGTACAAGTGATGAAGACTTGTAATTTATTGGCTTTTATGTTAATAGACTTTATTTAAATGATGTGATGTACCTATTTTTATTTCTGCACTTGATTTATGTTAAAGGTTAGATAACCTGGGATACTTTTTGATTTAATGACGTAACCCTTTAATGGGAGGATTTATGGTTTAAATGTTATCATATTTGGGTAGATAGTATGATTGTATGGAAAGTGAACACCAAGTCTTAGGGGAATGAAGTACCCAGATTCGGGGGTGTCATAAGTTAGTATCAAAGCTTTAAGTTATGAACCTTAGGTGGGAAAAATCTTTAAGAAGTAACATTTGAAAAGATAGTGGTGATAAACTATTACCGAGTTATAAGGAAAAAGTAATAAAACACTTATGTGCTTATGTGGTTGTAACCTATGTGCTCGTGAGTGTTGAGTAGTAATGATTAGTAATTGAAACTTAAAATTTTTTTGTCAGGATGACTAATGTTGGAGAATCCAGTCAGACTAGGGAGGAAGGATCCCAGATGCCTAGAGAGGAAGAGCCTCGAGATATTCAGGTGGTTTGAGAACAACTACTGTCATAGGAAACATCTTCGTTGGTCATAGTGGTTGAGCAAGAGGGTTTACCTGATGAGGATGATGAGCTAGAGACGAATGAGGAGGACCCCGTTGAGATGCCATAGTCGAATGAGGATGAATAGGACGAGGAGGACGAGGAGGAAGAGATTCCACTAAACTCGATCGATGCCCGTATGTACGATGAAGTATACGACCGTCATGTGGAACTTCAGGATACCGTCGAGGAGTTGGAAGAGATAGTAGCTGAACAGCAGATCGCAATGGCGCAGAAGGATAACGAGATTGTAATACCCTAGAATTTCCACGTATTATAAAATGAATATATTAATGGAAATCCTATTATGTGAAAATAAGTGTTATTATTTTATGAGTCGATTAATATAATTGATTCATATTAAATCAATGCGTATTAAGAAATTTGAATTGGCAATGAGAAGTGTGAAATGCCTTGTGTGGCATAGAGCGAAACGAGAAAATTCACTAAGTAAGTTAAACCGGGAATTAGGAAGATTAATCGTGTATGATCATGAGAATTTATATAAGTAATCAATACACTTATAGACTCATAGTAACGCTCTTGTGGAGATCAATCGTGTCATGTATAACGAGTTAGTATGGAAAACTAGCACGGGCAGAAGCTGCACCAGTCTTGGCACTGTCACGGGCGTCAGCAGTCAGTTGGAGAAAAATTTAATCTTCTACTTTGAGAATTAAATGGAATAATTATGTGATATGTGTGATATTAATAGATCATGAATTAAAGTCTGTTATGTCCGACAACGAAATTGTTAATCCATTAATTAATATTAATTAATTGTGGTGGAATATGGATTACTTGGTTATTAATTCGTAATATACGATTGTTATTAGTGGTAATATATTATAAAAATGAATAATGATTATGGAAATCCATAACTACATTGAACAATTGTTGGATTAATTAATATTGGTGATAATTAATTAAGGAAGTGCCTGACTTATTTACTTAACATAAAAAAGTAAGTTATTAATACAATAATATTATATTAACAGTCATGTGCTTATGAGTGCTAATACAACTATACTATATAGTGTAGTGTGACATTGTGTGACTATATATTAAACTATAGTATTTTAAGTGGTAATTAATCAAGGAAGTGAATAAATTATTTAATATAAATAAACAAGTTACTAATATAATAAGATTATTATATGGTTATATGAGTGGTAGACATAATTATGGAACTACCCAGACAATAATACCTGACTGCATTATTTTATTGCGTATATTTAATGTACATGGACTATATGATGTGAGGGTATAATTAATCCCTAAATTCTCCTAATATGGTAACACTTGGACATTAACACCATTTTCTATAATAAAGTAACTAAATGTGTACAAGTGTAGAGCTAAGTGTTGCTGAGAATTTCCTCTTGTCCCATAATTAGTGTTACCAAGTACCATGAACAGTAACTTGAAGCTATACTACGTAAACTTTCTAGCTGCTAAATCATAGGAGATCATGGCTAGCTAGGTGGTTGGTGTGGAGTGGTTGAGCCACCCTTCTTGAACCATTGTTTCAATGCATTGCACCATGAATTCATGTTTTGTAAAACACCAAGGTCCAGTCCAAAGCTCTCCTATAAATGGCAGCTATGGTTATCAGTTAGTGTTGCTTGAGAATTTTCTGAGAATTGTTAAGCAGGAGATTGAAACCATACAAGCATTCTTAGAGCTTAAGAGTTCAAGTAGTAGCAAGTTCTTTCACATTACAAAGGTATAATTCCATTACTAGCTTTCAAATTTTAGTTTCTGTAAACAATGTTGTCTAGTTCTTGAAATCGCAAATTCTTGATTTTGTAGAATTGGATGTTAGTATGGTTGAGTAATGTTCATATGGTTGTTATATGACCTTACAAGCATGTTTAAACTGATATATGAGTGTTTAGGAATGATTTCATGAGTAAATTTTATGATTGGGCCGAATAGTGGCCGAAGCCAACTGTTCCTGGTTTGAACCAGGCACAGCGCAGCTGCGCCGTAATTACATTGGGGCGCAGCGTAGCTGCGTCGGTTGCTGAATTTTGTTTTGAGCTTCTGTTTTGCAGATTGTTACAGTACTATGTAGTGTGCTAGCATGCAAGCATATGTAAAGAGTATATGTAGAGATGTGGACCTAATGTGAGCATGTTAGAGTAGCTTAACATGATTAAAGAAAGCATGTAGCTTAAAATGGATTTAAGGACTTAGAAACACACTTATTATGTATGTATGCCATGTATGTATTCTGACTTTGTAAGCATGATAGTATGACTTAGAAATGCATGAATAAACCTTTAGATTGTGTTTATATGATTAGAAAGCAAACATGAGCATGTTGAACCTACTAGTAAGCTTTGAATGTGAACATTGTAAAGCTATCATGAGGACTAGAATCTGACATTTGTAATCATGATGGATGATACTCTTAGACTTACTCATATAGTATGCCCATAGATATACCATGCTTGTGTTTCACATTTCAAGAAAAGCATAAATAAAGCCTATTTTCAACCATAGCGGAGCTAATTGCACATATGGGTTACGAACACTCACAAGCATGCTTAAAATGAACTTTATAACTATCTCGTATGTTTAGAGAGAAAGAATGATAGACTTTACGGTTTCATGACCTTGAATGGCCTTAAATTGTCGAAATGATCAATTTAGAACTTTATTATGAAAGGAGGAACCTAGATCGACTTGAGTAGCATGAAAAGACCTTTAACATAACATGTGTGTGAGTTTTGGTCAAGCTGGGAAAAACCACAAGGCAACAGCTGAGTCTTGGCCTAGCCAGAGGACAGCGCAGCTGCGCCGGTCCCAGGCTTAGCCATGGCGCAGCTGCGCGGTGCAGCAGTCACAATTGAGTTATGTTTTTGGTCTGGTGTTTGAAGCATGCCTATATGATGTCTTTAACTTGTAATATATGATCAACATGTTAGGTAATGTGTTAAGGAGCATGCTATGTGATGTAAATAAAGGTAAATTGTGACTTTCTAATGCTAAGTCTAAAAGGATGTTTGCATAATATCAAACCATGATACAAGGGTTGAACTTGTGATGACGTATAAACTGATTTTGTATCTTACGTGCCTACTTGTATCATGTCAAGCTCGATTAAAGACTATGTTGGCTAACGAACATCTTGAACATGTAATACGTTATAAATAGGATTCGAAAGTGTTGAATTCTTAAACGAGGATAAACTACGCGTAAGGCAAGTTTCTAAACCTATCTTATTACATTGAGCAAGTATCCGAACTCTAGCCTTATTGTGCAAGTATCTTTGCATTCTTTATTCGACGAATACCGTAAGCTTATCCCTTTGAGTGCAAGTTATATTATTTTCTCGTTCAAATGAGTCATTATGCTTAAACCATTGTGAAAACTATTATTCATAATGAACTTGGTATTATTCTTGAATATTGTGAAAGAGTCGATGCCATTTGATTCGGCTAGACTATATGCATGTTTATAAAACTGTCCAAACCCATTTGACTGGTGCAGAAAATCTTAAAACCTAAGTTGAACAACCCTTATGGTAAGGGGATTGTATGTTGTTGGAAACCCCAACACATAAGTATATTATTATTGTGGTGTTATGCATAACATGGAGTATTGTAGACTGATCCTCGACATTACTTGAATCTTTTGGGTTATCAGTTTATTATTGGTAATTCTAGTAGATGTTCAATAGTCCTTAGTGACTGCTTAGTATAAATTGTTATCTAGTCGGATACCTTGATAGCCTTTGAATTCATATATATATATATATATATACATACATATCAGTTGATTTATATTGAATTATTGATCAAATTCAGAACTCGGTATGGGCATTACGAGTTTCTGGTAATGTCTTTTGGTTTGACCAACGCCCCTACTACATTCATGGATTTGATGAATAGGGTGTTTAAACCATTTTTAGACAAGTTTATGGTGGTATTTATCGATGATATTTTGGTGTACTCGAAATCTGAAAAAGAACACATGAAACATTTACGTTTGACATTGGAGACACTAAGAAAAGAAAAATTGTATGCGAAATTCTCTAAATGTGAATTTTGGATGGAACGTGTACAATTTCTCTGCCATGTAATGGATAAATATGGGATTTTAGTGGATCCATCAAAAGTCGAAGTTGTGATAAATTGGGAACAACCAAGAACTCCATCGGAAGTAAGAAGTTTCTTGGGATTGGCAGGTTATTAAAGACGGTTTATTCAGGATTTTTCCAAGATTGCCACTCCGTTGACAAATTTGACAAGAAAAGTTGTAAAATTTGTTTGGATGGAAAAATGTGAAGAAAGTTTTAAAGAATTGAAGAAGAAGCTCAGTGTGGCACCTGTGTTGTCATTACCTGATAATACAGGAAACTTTGTGGTGTATAGTGATGCCTCACATAAAGGAATAGGTTGTGTGCTTATGCAGAACGGTAAAGTCATTGCGTATGCGTCAATGAAATTGAAGGGCTACGAGAAAGGGTATCTGACTCATGATTTAGAGTTGGTTGCGGTGGTATTTACTATGAAGATATGGAGACTCTATCTCTATGGAGAGAAATGCGAGATATACGCAGACTATAAGAGTTTGAAGTATATTTTCACACAGAAGGACCTGAACATGCGTCAAAGGAGATGGATGGAATTAATAAAAGATTATGATTGCGAGATCTTTTATCATCCGGGAAAAGCAAACGTGGTTGCAGATGCCTTGAGTAGGAAGGGTCGTGAGAAGTTGATGTTGTTAACCAACCGCGAGGAGCTAATTTCAGCAATGGCAAGATTAGAAGCAGAAATAAAATTTCCAAAGGAATCCGATGAACGACTATTCCAGTTAGAAGCTAGTCCAACTTTGGTGGACAAGGTAAAGAATGCTCAACTACAAGATGAAGAATGCAAAAAAATAAAGGAAAGTATGGTTGAGGTTAGTGAGGTGAAGTACACGGTTGATACCGAAGGAGTGCTACGATTCAAGGGACGAATTGGGGTTCCAGCAGTACCAGATATTAAAGAAGAAATCATAATAGAAGCTCATAACTCAAAATATTCGATTTATCCAGGAAGTACGAAAATGTATCAAGATTTACGGCGACATTTTTGGTGGCTGAATATGAAAAGAGATGTTGTAGAATATGTTGCAGAATGCTTGACATGTCAGAGAGTAAAAGCAGAACATCAGAGGCCAAGTGGATTACTTCAACCATTGGAAATACAGAATGGAAGTGGGAGCATATCACAATGGATTTTGTGGTAGGTTTTCCAATGACTCAAAAAGGATACGATGCGATATGGGTGATAGTGGATAAATTAACGAAATCAGCACACTTTTTGCCAATAAAGATTAGATTTAATCTCGATCAGCTAGCAAAAATATACGCCAAGTAGATCGTCTCAAGACATGGAGTTCAAATATCAATTGTATCAGACAGAGCTCCGAGGTTCACATCAAACTTCTGGAAGAAACTACAAGAATGCATGGGAACACAACTGAAAATGAGTACGACATACCATCCACAAACTGATGGCCAAAGCGAAACAACAATCCAGACGTTAGAAGATATGCTTAGAGCGTGCATCATGAATTTCAAAGGAAATTAAGATGATCATCTACCATTGGTAGAATTTGCATACAACGATAGTTACCATGCAAGCATTGGCATGCTGCCATACGAGGGCATTAAACTACAGAAAATGCAGAACTCCACTATGCTGGGATGAAATTGGTGAACGTCAACTGCTAGGACCAGAATTGGTATAACAAACTGCTGAAGTTATCAAACTCGTCAAAGCAAGACTGGTAGCTGCTCAAGATAGACAGAAGAAATATGTTGATTAACACAGACAAGATCGTAAATTTGACATAGGAAATTTTGTTTTCCTGAAAGTTTCTCCTTGGAAGGGGAAAATTCATTTTGGCTAGAAAGGAAAGTTAAGCCCAAGGTTTATTAGACCATTCGAGATACTGGGAAGAGTGGGAGAAGTGGCTTACGAGGTAGCTTTGCCTCTAAAATTAGAACATGTTCACAACGTTTTTTATGTGTCGGTGTTGTGACTATATAAACCCAATTACAAACATGAGATCGAGTATGAACTGTTACAGTTCAGTAAAGATTTGTCTTATGAAGAGGTTCCTATCCAGATAGTCGACAGGAAAGAACAAGTGCTCAAAAATAAGGTGATACCTTCTGTGAATGTGATATGGAGAAACCACAATGTCGAAAAGGCTACATGGGAACTCGAAGATGAAATGATGAAGAACTATCCTGAGTTATTTGTTTAATCTGTATCTTCGATTATGGGGACAGAATCTTTGTAAGGAGGGAAGAATGTGACAAATGTATTGTTTGAGTTGTGATTCTGGGACAGAATTCTTGTAAGGAGGGAATGATGTAACAATCCAAGATTTTATAATTTAAAATATTTATTAAATTATTTAAATGTTTTAATAAATATTTTATTAATATAGTTATTGCTTGTAGGTATTTTTGAATTAAATTTATTAGATAATACTCTAATTTAATTTAATAGTTAGAGAGTTGTTAAAAATGAATGGGTATTATTATTGTTTTAATTTAATAATAAAAGTGGTATATTAATTTATTAAATAAAAATTATAATGAGATTATAATTTTGTGATATTTAGATTAAGTGAAAAATTTATTTAGTATGTTGTAATAAGTTTATTTAACTAATGTTGGATATGGAGATCTAAATAAATAATATGAGACTATAAACTATAGTATAAATGATTTATTAAAATAAATTAAAGTAGTTTAAATGAATTTTCCCAAACATGGCTTAAAGGTATTAAGTCTTTAATTTTTAAAGTGTTTTGCCAAACAAAGCCTTATGACTTTTGAATTTTGAGTTTTGAATTATAATTATAACAAATAAAATAAATTAAATAATAAATAAAATATATTTATAACCTATATACGTTTATATTTTTGTAACTGTTATATTTAGTATACGTATTATGGCTAGGCTATTAGTTTTTTTTTACGCATAAATGTTAGTTGCTAAGCTTAAGAAGATAGAAGGAAGAAGAAATTACAGAGAATAGAGAGGGAGTTGAGAGAGAGAGTTGAGAGAGAATTTCTGAGATTTCTCAAGCAATTCTTTGAGTTTATCAAAGATTATTACAGAGCAATTGAAGGTATTTTCATAACCTTAATATTATATATATATATATATATATATATATATATATATATATATATATATATATATATATATATGTTTTATGTCATGTTTTTATAATCTCTGTGAATTCAATTTCTCTTGAATTGTTGTATAATTTGAATTATTGCAATTGTAAGTAATTTTAATGCTGGAGTTTATGTTTAGACGAGAATTAGTATGCTAATTACGGTTAAAAAGAAAGAAAATTGTTTTCTAATGTACATTTATACATATAGATTGTGAAAGTACCAACTTTGATGGTTAATTTGTAAACCAATCTGTAAATTGAGCATTGAATATGTTAGTTCGTTAAGAAATGAAGAGAATGTAGTTTGAATGAGTTAATTTGGATAAGAATTGTGATCATAGTGATAATTTTTGTAAAAGATGTCAAAAATGGTGTTTTTGTATAAAACATAGAATTTAAAGGATTTAAATTAGTTGTAGTTGTTGTTTAATTATTCTAAGTTAGTGTATATGTGATGAATCATGTTTGTATGAGTCCTATGTCAAGTGGGTATGCTTAATTTACTATTTTGTGGGTAAAATTTGTGTTAGTTGGCTTAGAACAGAGTTGAAACTCGCGTTCTACAAAACAGGTTCTGGTGCCGAGCGCGGGCAGGCTGCCGCACGGGCGCAATAGACTCTAAGGTAATATGGCGCGGCCGCGCCAGTAGTCAGTCAGACCCAGTGAAGTCTGCTACTTCTGCAGACTTTGGACACCCATTGTAACTTGGTCTAATGTTATGTTAATGTGAGAAACATGTAATGAAGAGGTTAAAAATAGAATCGTATCATGTGGTTAGTAATTCTAAAGTGTAAAATTAGTAAGTTGTGAAAATGATATGTTATTAAATGAATAATAAATAAGTGTTGCGAAGTTAACACTTGTGATTCTGAAATATGTATGGTAAAGTAGGACTTGTACTAAAATAACAAGTTTAACTAGAAGTGGGTGTTATTTTGATAAGTGGATGTTAGTATATCTAATAGATATTGTGATGTTAATGGTATATGTAGGGTATTTGGCGAACGTTTATAATAATTGTGTAGCTTACGCACGAGAAATGTTCCTTACCCTAAACTTTTAGTGAGCAAGTTCTTTGTTCCTAAATTTTATTTAAGCAATCTCTAATCCTAATTTCATTCGAGCAAGTTTAGAATTCTAATCATTGTTGAATTATTCCAACGCGTTTATAGTTAAGAAAGTTTCTTTAGTTCATTCTTTTATAGTGAATGCTTCTTGAACTTTAGTATCTAATATTGAGTTGTCTTATCTTAAATTACTTTGCACAAGTTATTATTATGTTGAGCAAGTTGTGTTTTTAGCTTGCTATCAGTTAATGTATGTCCAGTAATTCCATTTCTTATTTAATAAGATCATAGCCTTAGCTTATTATTGTTCAAGCAAGGTTTATTGTTCATTCAATACTTATGTTTTTAGTTATTTCCAAGCATGAGTTAAATGTATAGTTGGTTCACCTATTCTTAATCATTCCACATTACGTAGTTATTGATCATTTATAGTGTTATTGAACTTTGATTAATTTAACTAATCATTTAGTTGATCATCGTTAAACTCTAAATTACCCTTGAAGTTTATCCAAATCAAACTTTTTTTGGTGCGGACTTATACTCTAAAACTGAGAAGAACAACCTTATTATAGGGGTACGCGATGCGTTTAGATGTTTGTGCACAATACATGGTACAAAGGGTTGATCCCCCAACCTCATTAAATAAATACTTCATGACAACCTCTCTATTTATATCAAAAATTAAATAAATATTTATCACAAATCACTTATCTTCAATCAACACATTTTTAATCTTTCAACAATTATTCATCATTAATATTATAACTCACAATATTGACAACCATATCATTCCAAGGAAAGAGGGGGCTTTCCGATAAAAACTTCTCCTTATTGGCACATAATTAAATAACCTAACCTTTTTTCTCGACAGAACTTTTTAAACATTATCAATAATACAAATAATAATATGAATAATTGTGTTGTCTCAATTATTGATTTAATAATATAAAATATTATGCAGATGATACTGTGACAATAATTGAATCAATAATATGAGATACTATATAACAACTATTGGTCAATTATTAAATGAACTGAGTGACTACTTACGTAAACATCAATAATCAGAGATATTGTACAATACCGTGTGCTACTGTGCAATCACGCATATTACTATACTTTTATTAGCGGATATTTCAACAATTAACGGTAAAAGTTTTGCTGTTATTTTTATAAAAATATTATTTCTGTCGCTTTCTTTATCCGACAGTCATTCCATTGTGGGGTCGACCAATGATTGTGTTGTCATAAGAATATTCCTCGACAAAAAGAATATTCCCCGACTAAACGAATATTTTATAAAAACTTTCTTCCTTGCAAAATTTGCACATATCACCCATAACTATATCATTATATCAAATCACATCTTATTATTCAAAATAATATTTAGAGAAAATTAAATCTTTATTCATAAAAAGTTGGGGTCTTACAACCTCCCATTCTTATGAAATTTCGTCCTCGAAAGTGATGTATGTACTTGGTATGCCGAAGTGGCCGTGAGTTACCATTATTTCCACCTACATTTTGAACAGGAATCTCCCTCGTTTGGTGTTTCATGAATTGCAAAAAGCTTCTAAACATCTCATCGTTCATCATTTGGTCAGTGTTGTTGTTTACATGAGGATTATTGCCTTCCTGATACACATTATCCTGGTTATTGATTGGCGGTGTCTCAACGGTCTCATGTGCTCCATTGCTTATCTCAAAATTTTCAGATGTCATTCTCAAACATTGCCACAAACAAAGGGTTAATTAGCATGCCACATATTATCCCTATATTCCGACCGACCAATTAAATAACAAATAAGCTTAGGTAGGACACACTAGCAAAGGTTTTACTCTCCCCTCCTAATTCTAGCCTCAGATCTCCGCTAGAGAACATATACCTAAGCTCTTATACCAACTGTGACGCCCCCAAAATTGGTATACACAACCCATTCTAAGTCGCCAAATACGTGGTACAGAATTCAAATACAACATTCACTTATACAACTGTCGTGCAAAATACGACAATACAATAGCTTAGTTGCAATACACATATTGTCTCGTAGACAATATCCAAACTCAAATAAAGTCGTCATTATAATTCTTGTCATACTATTTTACAAAATTATGAGGACTACTAGAATAACCATCTTGAACCCTTACTCCACTCCTCGACTAATCCCAACTACATTCTCACCTCTTGAGAAGAATAATGGAATCAAGAGGAAAAGGGTGAGCTCAACTAGCCCAATAAAGAATATTATGACTAAGATAATGTAGAAAAAAATATCCTTAGTCCTCAACAAGTAAAAATCTGATAGAATACAATAGACAACAAGTTTTAGATCAACAACTGCAGCGGAATAAGCAATCCATTAGAAGAGTCACGTAGAGCATAAAGTCTACTGTCTTCTATGATTTAAAAGTTCATCATCAATATTTTATCCCTATAACAACAATCAATAAATATTTCACATCAATGAATTATCCATCCACTACGGGTCAAGGATATTCGTTAGTATCACCAGTGGTCATGATTATGCCAAACAACTGTCCATCTATGCACTACGGGGCAAAGAGGACTTCCACCACATCATTTGTTTGTAACATTACAGATCATGATTATACCAATACACAATTCCTGGTCATAATCATACCAATCAACACTCCATTTATGCACTACGGGCCAAAGATGACTTTCACCACAATATAAACATGACGATGATGACAATAATATAATGAATCAATCAAGTGAGATCAAGGATAAATATTAGGAATTTATAATTCAATTTATTCAGAGTTCAAAAATATCCAAATTGTCAACATGATAATTAATTATGGTGTAAAATTCAAGAATGAAATTCATGTATCAAAAAAAATTTGGACAGAAAAGAAACCAATTTTTATCGTGAATAGTAAACCTTGAATAGTACCCCGAGTGAATAGTACCCTATGAATAGTACCCCGGATAAAAATATTGAAATTTAATAAGAAAGTTCAGACTAATATTCCAATAAAACGTTACTAGATGAAGTGCAAATCTGTGACACCCCCAAATCTGGCCACTTCAATCCCACAGATTTGATGTTCACTGTCCAATTAAATCATAACTAACTACCCATATCCAAAGGATAAAATTACACTCAAAAGTTAAAATAATAAATCTCCCATTAAAGGGTTACGTAATCTCAAATAAATCCCAGGTCATCTAACCTTCATTACAATCACCAGCGGAAAATTGAAACATGATTATAATTAAATCCATTACATAAGCTTCATAAATAAAAATATAAATTAAACGTTGTCATCTAATTAAGCACTTTGTCCTTGCCCTTGCTTGTAGAAAGCTTTTCAAACTTCGTAACTTCATCTGCATTATTTTGTGCAAGAGTGAGCAAACAATTGCTCATAAGAAGGATAATATACAATAACGTTTTATGAATGACAATTAACTGAGCTTTCAATGGTAAAGTATTCTTACCGGAACAAGAAACTTTTAATTCAACAACAATGAGTTCAAAGGAATAATGAACGTTTAAGTTAACAATAGATAACAACATCAAAGAATATACTGAGGGTCACAAGACCACGAACTCTATTCTAGGTTTACAAGTATTTCTACTTTAACCTTTAACAGTCTAAAAGACTATAATCATCATCTATGTCCTAGGTTCACAGGTGTTTCTACTGTAACCTTTAACAGTCTAAATGACTATATGGACCATCATCACGTACTCCATGTGATCAGCCCTTTGTACTATGTATTGCACACACATTTTAACGCTATTGCGTATTTCTAAAATAATTCCCTAATAATAGGGTTGTTCATCTCAGCTTAGATCATCAAGTTCCGAACCAAATGGAGTTTGATTGGGAATTAGCTTTCAAGGAATTCTATATCTTTAGAATGCTCATCAACCAAGTACTGGTTGAATCAGATAGAAACAAATAACTATTCAGAGCTTGATTATAATATCTTTATGAAGAAGGTATATTGATGAATCAATAAGAGCTAGAGTATTAATAATTTCTAAATTGAACAAATGTTATCATCAACAACATGCTTTCAAAATTTGTGTGAGTACATATGCAAACCAAAGGAAGTTTGGTTTGGGTAGACTTCAAGGGTAATTTAGAGTTTATAACATTCATCAACTAAGGATTAGTTGAATTGGTAAAAAATCGCTAAGCAACTTAGAGTTCGATACAATAACGTAAGATAGTACAGTGATACTGAAGAACAAAGATCAAAAAATAGTAATTAGTAGCTGAATAAACACACTTCTTACAATAATAATACAGACTTTGAATAAAGAGTTAAAGATTAACTAACTTGCTCAACCATAAATGAGTACAAACTTTAAATAACCAAGGTAATCTCGATTGGAATAAAGAAACAAAGATTAACTAGCTTGCTCAACAATAAATGAGGGTTAAAGAACTTGCATTACAATAAATCGTTAAACAATAGATTAGAAATAGAGAATTTGCATAAGTATAACATAACAGTGAAAAGTAACCTTGCTGAATAATAAAGTAGCTAAGGTTAGGGAACTTGCCTCGTGCGTAGGTTAAACAATCACTACTCACGTTCACCACAAGTCCTACACATACCATATGTATTGACAATACACATCAGTTACACTAATATTAGTTTCATATAACTTCCTAACAATATCACATCTTTTCATGAACATCACTATTTAGCTTTATTACAACTGCTTAATTGATCAATCATTGCACCACATACACATTAATAACTTGATACAATATCATATTACATGTCCAACATGTTATCATTAAGTTATACTAATACACAAAGGGTTGCACTTGCATTCGTGCATCCCGACGCCCTCAGATTGGCTCTAAATACACAACAGTCCTAAAGATAGCCATTTTGACTACTATTGTAGACCTCAAATTAGAAAACTTAAAGCATGAAAGTTGTAGGTCTATTCGTCCTTGATCCAGATCATCTTGAATCAACTCAATCGGAGTTCGTATGAGAAAGCTATGGCCGTTTTACTACAAGAGGTCAAAACTGCCCAACTCAGACAATTTTTCCGGCGCGGATCAGGGGTTCCGGGGCGCGAGTTCCAGCGCTGGGGAGCGAGCTACTGGCCCATTTTTAGCGCTGGGGCCCGAACTTTGGTGCTGGGGCGCGAAATTTGGCGCTGGGGCGCCGAAACTCAGAGAACCCAACGATGAAGAACAGAACAACTAAATTTTGTACTGAATGATACTACTAACATCTAAATTTACATGAACAACTAACATAATTTACCCATAATCATAACCAATTATTCAGATACTAATTAACAACGACTAAACCAAGATTTTAGAAAACTTAAATTTTGAAAACACGGTTTAAAAAAAAAACTAAAACTATATAGTTGATAACACAGTAAACACTGTGAATTCATTAATAGATCAAAATACTCTATTCAACCTACGTTCCGTTCGTATCTCAATGAAATACCATCAACAAACATCAATTTACAGTTTCACAACCAAATTGGCCATTAAAATTGGTACTTACATGATTACATATGGAAACATACCAAGAATACATATACTGACAAATTTTCTTCCTATTGTAAACGAAATTTGCATGCGATAATTGTTTAAACACCATATCTAATCACTATAAACATGTACAACTCCGATAACTTAGTTACATAACAACAATTCGGAAGAAAAACTAGAACTCACAGAGCATAGAAGAAATAGAATTCAAAGAGTATAACAAAGCTTCACCGAAATACTCGTAAATAATATCAAAGTGGTAAAACATACATTTTTCTTCTTAACAGAAATCCTTGCTACACACTGAAATTGTTCTTCTCTGCACAAGCTCTCTCTAAAATTCTCTCAAGTCTCAATTCTCTCTATTGCCTAACATAACTAGAATGAAGTTCTGATAGCTAGTATGTGTAACATAAGAAAATACAAACTGATATGGCCTTAATAGCCATCATCAGTTATCAAAATAACGTCTACAACATATATCAATACGTTATATTTATTATTTATTTTATTTAAATTATTTACAAATTCAAAAATTATAAATCCAAAAGCCATAAGGCTTTGTTTGGCAAATCCCTTTAAAATAAAATAGTTTATATCCTTAAGCTTTGTTTGGGCAAAACTAAAATAAACTACTTTAATTTATTTTAATAACTCTTATAACATAGTTATTTGTCACACTTTATTTAATAATAATTTATTAAATCAATTACTTAATCACATAACTCAATCCACATAACACAATAATTATTTAACAAATAAATAATTAACTAATCATATTAATTATTTAACAAATAAATAATTAACTAAATCAACTCAATCAAATTGAACAATTATATAATAAATACATCCAACAAATATTTATATAAATTAATAAATATTTATAACTTACATTTTAAAAAAAATCTGGAATGTTACAAAATCTCAAGGATATTATACTAATTTCAGGGATTATAGAAGTAATACTTATCAAAGTAAGTGTATATTTAGGAATATGAAACGAAATAATATTACTTACATACTATAGAGTATGGAAGAAAATAATATTTCTTACGAATATTGAACGAAAATAATATCACTTACGAATATTGAATGAAAATAATATTCCTTACGAATATTGAACGAAGATAATATCCCTTACGAATATTGAACGAAAATAATATCTCTTACGAATATGAAATAAATAATACCCCTTACCTTAATAGAAGACTAAATCTGACTGGTATAGCGGAGATATTCTTGAGATAAACTTTCACTATTAGCAACACTCAAAGTATTCTTATACTAGAAAGAAATACGCACAATATTATTGAAGAAGAATTCTTTAATTCTGGTGTGATTTTCGTTTCTTAACTAAGCATCCTATTTATAAGAGAATGGCAGGGAACTATTTAAGAAAATAATCACGGACGCACATTAAAAATTCACGAGCGAAGTTTGGCATATTTTCTGATTTTAACTATTCATTATTGTGCAATAAAATATTCTAATAAAACAAAAACTTTATATAAAATATAATACATTCTAATTATAATCTAATAAAACAAATAACTTTATATATAATATAAAAAGTATTCTGTTTTATATAAAAACTTTTATGTTTTATTACTATTATAATAATAATAAAACAAAACTGAGACAACTTTCTACCGGTGATTTTGAAAATTGAGTAAGTAGGGGTCCATGTAATAAGCCAAACGTACAATAAATACTTCATGACAACCCCTCTATTTATATCAAAAATTGAATAAATATTTACAACAAATCACTTATCTTCAATCAACACATTTTTAATCTTTCAATAATTATTCATCATAAATATTATAACTCACAATATTGGCAACAAGATCATTTCCAGGAAAGAGGGGGCTTTCTGATAAAGACTTCTCCTTATTTGCGCGCAATTAAATAACCTAACCTATTTCCTCGACAGAACTTTATAGACATTATCAATAATACAAATAATAATATAAATAACTATGTCGTCTCAATTATTGATTTAATAATATAATATATTGTGCAGATGATACTGTGACAATAATTAAATCAATAATATGAGATACTATGCAACAACTTCTATGATAATTATTAAATGAACTGAGTGACTTCTTACGTAAGCATTAATAATCAGAGATACTGTACAATATCATGTGTTACTGTGCAACCACGTATATTACTGTAGTTTTATTACCGGGTATTTCAACAATTAACGGTAAAAGTTTTGTCATTATTTTTATAAAAAGGTTATTTCTGTCGCTTCTATATCCGACAGTCATTCCGTTGTGGGATCCACCAATGATTGTGCCGTCGTACGAATATTCTACGATAAAAAGAATATTTTCTGACCAAATGAATATTTTATGACAACTTGCTTACTTGTAAAATTTGCACATATTACCCATAACTATAGCATTATATCAAATCAAACCTTATTGTTCAAAATAATATTTAGACAAAATTAAATATTTATTCATAAAAAGTTGGGATCTTACAACTCTGGACAAGATATTCTACTTCAGCATTGACAGTGACCAGATTACTATTAATGATATACTTGAGTTGTTGATGAAGAGTGGATGGGTTTGCTCCCGCCATATGGATCTAAGGTCTTTCCAACAGTAAATTATGTCCTATAGTGATTTTGAGCACTTGGAAGGATATGTAGAATGTATGTGGACCGATTTTCCCTAGTAATTCAATCTCACCGACATCATTTCGCCGAGATTAATCAATGGATTTGATGATTGTGTGGCTGCTTCGAACCTGGTTGAGATTGATCTTCATTCTTTCAAATGTTGCATAGGGACAGATGTTTAGGGATGATCCTCCATTTTTTAGCACTCCTCTGACCACATATCCGGAAGACATCACTGCTATGTGTGACGCCCCGAAATCCAGGTATCCGTTACCTCAGACTTGGTACGTCACAATACTATCTTCGTCTGATTATTAATAACTTCCATTCACAATTTAATGAATACAATTTAACTTTAATATATTACTTCCTTATATTTCCAGGATCTATGAATTGATCCCAAAACATTCTTAAGTCAATTCCCAATCTGGGTCATTAACCATTCCTGTCTTTTCATCATATTCGATGTTATACTTAATAAGATGTGGAAATAATTAAAACTTTTCTGAATTCTTTATTCATTTCCCTGGATCACAACCTTCATCCTTTACATATCTTTGAATAAAATTTATTTCATGCTTTGATTCATCAGAGTTACATTATAGAATTTACATCTCAATTCAATGTTCTTCATATATTTAGTAGGACGGCTTTACAACTCTACAAGAATTTAACAACTATCAAGTACATCATCAAAAACATGGTTCAAAATCCTACTTGAAGTAAACAACTCAATCTTCTTGTGATACTATTGAACTTTATCAATCAAGTAGCACGTGACTTTACGGTGAGTCCTTAACCTGTAAAAAGTTGTTATTTGCAAAGTGAGCTCGACAAGTCAGTAATTCTAACAGTTTTTGTGCAACACACAGCACATCATATCATGCACAATTTATACCATCATAATCATTTAAACTCAATACGCATGCTTCTTCTTATATAGCAAGTATAGCTATTAACTTCTTAAACATATAATTGAAGATTAACTTTCAAATTTCATACATATTTCATATGAATTTCATATATCAATCAACATTCTCATGGAAAAAATAATTTAACCAACAGTTATCAATTTTATATAACAATTAAGAACTGAAAGACTTGCCTGACTCATAGATTATAAACTATAACTTAACTACTTATAACTATCTGCACATCGTGTAATCCTACACAATTGTATAATCATGAATTCATACCCATCAGTCATATGCATTCATATATTCTCAATGTAATAATAATTTTACATTATTTCCTAACTTTGTTTTTAAACATTCATTTCACTCCTTCGATATGCTCTTAGGATAACTATGTTGTTAGCTCTTTCCACTCTCATGTTTATTCTTTCGAAATAATCTTATTTCATACCTTGCGGTCTTTAAAGAATATATATAGACATGCTCTAAGTCCAGACAGTTAACAAACTATTTTTGACTACTCTACAGCACAGCGCAGCCGCATTGATAATATGCTTGGGAGTGGCGCGACCACGCTACTCCCTGTTAAAACTAGAACTGAAATTTTCAAAGTTCTAGTTTTCTTATTAGCGCCTTAATATCTTTGAACAAAATATAAACATATAAAGATAGGGTTTAAAAATTTTTTGTTTCCCACACTTGTTAATGTTGATGTTAACTTCTAAAACTTTTAGTTTCTTTTACATTCCTTTGCTCACTAAGATTAATATGTTCAATAGCCTATTGACCAAAGTGAACACCTTCTCATGAATATAAAATAGACTTTGAGATAAAACTCGAATCAAGCATACAACTTCCTTTTCAAAACTCTTTAATCGAGTCTAAATAGGTGTATTTAATAAGAGACTCGCTATGTTAACCATTAAGTCACATTACGATACTAAACAATCCTTAATACACATGCTCATGTGTATCAAACTCATTTACACAATTAGTATAGTCCTTAATTTTAAAACATGCATAAATAGCTTATGTCATGCTTAACTAATTGGATGCATATATCATTAATGCTAAAAGGCATAAACAACACTATCATGCTTGCTCATAAGGTCATAATGCAAGTAATACAATGCTCATCAAAAGTAGTTTCTAAAACTTTTAAATTACTCTTTAAAACACGTACTAAATCAAGCTTGACAACCTTTTATCTCTTGAAACCACATTCCTTACACATTCGCGCACATGACTAGGCTACATACATATGTTCCCAAAGTCGAAACTTAAAAGACACAAAGTTCGTCATGTTTCATTTTCAAAACTTATAAGTTTTCTTTTAAAAACTCATGCTAAACCCAATTAATATACAAAGTAACTTCGAATCATATCTTATACTCATTTGTACATGTAAGTAAGTCATATGTGCATGTTTACATGTATACAACTCATTTACACCTAGGTTGAATAGTTTAACACTTGAAATCTCATTTTAAACCATGCTTGAAAAGTCTAAATCATGCTTAGTTAGGATGGTGAACATATCCGTCATATCTAGAAGCATAAAATACTCTAGCATACAGGCTAGAAATGTGACAACCCGAAAATTTGGACAATTTTACAAAATCTTAAAAGATTGAATAAAGGTTATAAGATGAACCTAGACAGAAAATAAGTGTATGGATTTCACATTTTTGTAAAGGAATTTTAAGGATTTCAAAATTTTTGGAGAAAAACTAGAATGATTTAATAGACTATAAGTGATAGTCTGATAATGAGGTATATGTTTAGTGTATGAGTTCATAAGATTATGTGTATATGGTTCTAGTATTTTAAATATATACTAGTGACCTAATCTAAGAGTTGTGGACCATATTATTTTGTATGAATATGTGAGTAAGTGAATTAAGAATTAAGTTATGTAACCTAATATATATATTAGGTGTGTTAAGTAAATAACCTAAGAGGTTATAATAGGTGTGAATGTTAGTATATAAAATATATACTAATTCTAAGAAATTTAATTTATATATCTCAACTAATAAATTTTATAATCTAATTATAACAAGTCTAATTGGATTAAGAAAATAAATGTGCATGAGTAAAGATTTATGTTATAATTGAGGAAATGAAAACCCTAATTAAATAATTAGGGAATGGTAATATTAGAAGTGTTGGAAGATGTTAGTTGTTGTAGCCAAACATTTTAATTTAGAAGCCCAAAAGAAATAATTGGGAGCCCAAAACTTAGCCCAATGAAAGAGGGACTTTTTGGACATTTAGTAAATCAATTAAAGCATAAAAGGAAAGCCAAAAATTGGACAAACTAAGGCCACATGGCCGGCCCAAACAAGAGAGGAGAGAAGGGGAGATGAATGTGATGATGGTTTAATTTAGTGGGTGACCAACTCTTCCATGTGTCACTCCTTTATTTAACCAATATTCTTAACCAAAGTTATAAGCAACCTTGTAATGATTAAGAAAGAGAAAGCAAGAGTGAGTTGTTAGGAGATTAATATTAGATATACAATTATATCTATACAATTTACTACTAAACCCACAAAAACCCATTACATTTCTCTATCATCTCTTATTAGCTAACTCAAAGAAAACCAAATAGAGAGAGAAAGAAGAGAGGCAATTTTCGGTAGCTCCAAGAGGTGAGAGAGAGAGAGGTTTTGATCTTCAAGCTAACCAAGATCATCATCTAATTTGATGGATTAAGAAAAGCTAGCAAGATATCAAGGTATAAATCACCTTTTTGCTAAGTTATTCTTAGTTGTTTAAATGAAAACTTGGATTGATGATTTCAAACTTCAAAACTCTAGATCTACATGATCTAGAGTGTGTTATGTGTGGATCTATCCATCTTGTGTGGTAAAAGTTAGATCTAGAGTATGAAATGGAAACTAGTTTTTCAAAGGGTGGAAAACTCTAAATTTTCTTAGCCTCGATTGTGTTAATCTTGTGTTTGATGATTGTTTGATGAAATAGATCATGTATTATGGTAGAATCATGGGTATATGAAGTATTAGTAGGTATTATGATGAGTGATGTTGGTTATTATGTGAAAACATGAAAGTTTTCTTGGAAGACATCAAGAGTTAAAAATTAGTTTTTGGTGAAAACGAAATATGAAATTCAAATGACCATATCTCCTATCGTATTTCGAATTTTTGAGTGTGGTCAAGTCCTAGAGTTAGATCTATAAGTTTTCTAAGATCTCCAAGTGGAATCACTAAAAAATGAGTTGTAGATTTCCGTATGGACTATTTTTAGCAAAGGACTCCAAAACTGCAAAACGCTATTTAGCTTCTGCCCAAGAATTTAAAATGGTAATTTCGGCCACTTAATTTGCCAGAAAAATTCCTGCCTTTCGGGACATGAAAATATATGGTATTAAGTACCTCCTGTCCAAAAATGAACTAATTCCGACTTAAAATGAGCAAGTTATGACTATTTCAATTTCTGTGATTTTCCGACGAAAATCGCTATTACTGGAGTTCTATAACTCCGATGGCCACGAAATTTAAACTGGTGTGTCACGTTAACACGTTTAAGATTGTGTCAAGAGATGGGAATTTCTGGAGTTAAGCACGAGGTAGCTAATTTCTTAAGTAAATGACTAAAAATAATTTTTGAAAAATACCAAAGGAAGTTAGAAAATTATGAAAAAATACTTTTTGTGTATAATATACATGTATATAAGCATGGCCAAAAGATAGAAAAATAATAAGTTGTTTTGGTATTTTTGTAAAAAGGATATGGAATCCAGCTTGCTGGATTAGGAAATCTGATAAATCCAGCTTGCTGGATTGAAAAATAGTTTACTAAATTGAAAATTTGTTGAATCCAGTTTGTTAGATTGCGATCTAGTTTGCTGAATTTGGAATCCAGTTAGCTGGATTGTAGTTTGGGTTGTTAAATTTTGAATCCAGGTGACTGGATTAGTATTTAACTAATTAGATGTTAAAGAATAACTTGTGAAATGAAAAAGCGAGTGATAAATCATAATGTATATGATACGGTGATTGAAGAATTATCAAAGGATGATAATAATACTAACGTTGTAAGGTTTTATCTATTATTTAATTATGTGATTAAGTGTTAGATAATTGATTGATTAAGTAATAGTATTATGAGTTAATAGGTATGTTATGCTAATTCAAAGATCAATCTTATAATTGATAGGTCTTTCATAAGAGATTACATTATATTGCTTAGCGGTAATCAGTGGTTCAGGCAAGTTTTCTAACTCAAACTTGAGTTGTATGTTCAAAGCATGTTAGTGAATAGTTGTTGTTGATTATTCACGTATATATTGATTATTGATTCGCACGTTGTACATATTGTAAATGTTCATCAGGTATGAAAGGCTGATCACCTTCATTACCATTTGGTTCAGTTAATCTGTTCATGTTTATACCTGACCATTCATTTTCATTGACTTGGTCGTTCAGCTAAAAAAATTTGTTCATGCTCTTTCACAATGTTTATATTGTTGAAAGTTAGCTAGCTTATTGTTCAATTCTTTCAATCATGATATATCCTCAAATAAATTTAACTTGCTGGGCAAATTTGATGCTCACCCTTGCTATATCATGATAAAAAATTTCAGATTTAGAGGAAAGCTCGAGTAAAGGCGGAAGTAAAGGCAAAGTGCAAGACTAAATTATGGTGCAGTTAGATTTATTAAAGTTCTGACGAAAATAGTATTGTAAACCTTTTTAGATATTAAAGGTATGTATTAAGTTAAGGTTGTAGACCTTGGGGTTTATGTTGTAAAAGTTTAATATATAAACAATTTAAGTTTATATCTTCCCCAATAGTTATAAAAATAGTATACCAGATCCTTGGTGATTAGGACCGGGATTTCGGGATGCTACATGTGGTATCAAAGCCGTAGGTTAGAAACCTTAGGTAGTTGTACCGTAGGCTATAACCGCAGAGATGATGATAAGGAATAAACTCAGATCGAGTTTAAGCGATAAGAGATGAATTTTTAGAAATCCATTATTAAGTAAAGAGAAAGATAAATAAGATTCAAAGAAGAATCTTGAAAAATTATAAGGATAAGAATCTGGAGTTACCTGACTCCAGTAATAAAAACAAAAAGTGAAAATAAATAGACTATGTCTATAAGATGAAAAGTGTAAAATCATAATATTATATGATTAAAGGAAAAGAAGATCGTAAAATAAAACGATCATAATACGGTTATAATATGAGATCACAACGTGATCTGATAAGGTCATAGCAGGAGAAGGATCAATCAAATGATTGAAAACTTTATAACAGAATTTTTGTACGACAGTTGTACTGTGAAATGGTACTATGTAAACTCAGAAAAGAGTGGTAAATGTTAAGATACGGATTAAAGAAAATTCATATTAAAAAAAGAGAAAGTTAGAATTGTGTAGGATTTCAATTGAGGACTCATGTCAGCAGCTGAGTTGTATGATTCTTTGTATGGGCGGGGAATTTGTACTTGGTTTTAGAATCACTTAGCTTCCTGGTCGATATAGTGGTTAGGTTGACCAATTCTTTGTATGGGCGGAGAATTGTGCGCTTAGCGTCCTATATTGATTAATGGCCGAGTTTGGTTTGATGACCACTTAGTTTCTGATACTGATAATTATTGAAATGTCCGTGTCGCGCTAATTGCTATATGCATGTTGAGAGGGTGATTCCTTTCTCATATGTATAACAAATAGATAGGTTATAAGTAGAGAATATCAGGCTAAGTACGAGTTCTTAAAACTCATACTTATGGTACATTCGTGACTTATAATTATATGATATGTTTATGAACCCCTCAGCGAATGGACGCCAAAGGTCTGACTAGGATAAGTTCTTAAACTCATATGATTGTGGAAAGTTCCTGAACTCATAATGTGTGGTAAGTTTGACGAACTGGGTATAGTTATGTGGTGAATGGAGCATTGAGGATGATAGAATAGATAGACTTATTAAGCAATGGATCATTAGAGAAAGTGAAGTTGATGGTGGAAGCATAGTTATTCTAAATCTTCTAGCTATGCTGGACTTCAAAGTTTTTGACATCAAGCTAAAAAACGCACTATGTGCTTTTTGGAAAATGAATTTTTATTCTCAACTCCTGGTGACCATTGTGTATGAGTTGACTTCGGGCCACCGACACATCGTTACCTGTTGAGATGATAAAACTGAATTGCAATGATTTTTGAGCTGTTTAAAGAATAGTTTATGCTAATTGATTCAGCTAGACAAAAATGATTTGACTTATCAAAATGTATTTTTTTATATCATCAATGTATCATGGAACCTGATGCAGAATGATAAAAATGATGGAGTCATCAATGTAGTATTACTTAGTGTTGGATGTGATCTAAGGATCGTCAGCCCACTATATTATGATGTAGTATGACAAAGTCACAAAATGATGGAATCCTCAAACGAACTGTAAATACAGTGCGGTATCATGACGTTATAAAATGATTTTAAGAATTTTAAAGGTAAATTATTGCCAACTAAATTTGGCCATCAATGTTTCGATTGAAATTCGAATTATTTGATATGGGTCTAAGCTATTTGATTCGGCTAGACCAACTTTTATGAAAATCCTAAGCGTTCTTTGAAAATTATCCCGAACCAAATTGTTTTCGTGCGGAACCCTATGATAAGACTGAGGTGAACTATGTTGTTTGGATAAAATAATCCAATCTAGTAGCGTAAATATTCGCTAAACATGATTGATACGTTATGCATGACGTACGCGTACGATAGGCTAATCACCTAAAGTACTAGCAACGGTAGTTTACCTTCTTTGTGATTGTAAACATAACTAGTAATTTACTGATTTGCCATATAAATATCGTTAAAACTACGTGTTCATGGTCTATATGACCCCTCCGCATGATTTGAAAAGTTTTAACTCCTTAGACTAAAGTTATGGAAGAATGTGATAGTAGCAGAGCTCCTCATAGTAGGAAGCAAGATGTACTCATTAAATTGAGCATGAAATCAATTAAAGGTTAGTAAGACAGCCTAGTTGTGATGAATAAAAGGAGTGCTGATTAGTAAACTAAAATTTCGAGGACGAAATTCTTAGAAGAAGGGGTGTATGTGACAACCCGAAAATTTGGACAATTTTATAAAATCTTAAAAGATTGAATAAAGATTATAAGATGAACCTAGACAGAAAATAAGTGTATGGATTTCACATTTCTGTAAAGGAATTTTAAGGATTTCAAAATTTTTGGAGAAAAACTTGAATGATTTAATAGACTATAAGTGATAGTCTGATAATAAGGTATATATTTAGTGTATGAGTTCATAAGATTATGTGTATATGGTTCTAGTATTTTAAATATATACCAGTGACCTAATCTAAGAGTTGTGGACCATATTATTTTGTATGAATATGTGAGTAAGTGAATTAAGAATTAAGTTATGTAACCTAATATATATAGTAGGTGTGTTAAGTAAATAACCTAAGAGGTTATAATAGGTGAGAATGTTAGTATATAAAATATATACTAATTCTAAGAGATTTAATTTATATATCTCAACTAATAAATTTTATAACCTAATTATAGCAAGTCTAATTGGATTAAGGAAATAAATGTGCATGAATAAAGATTTATGTTATAATTGAGGAAATGAAAACCATAATTAAATAATTAGGGAATGGTAATATTAGAAGTGTTGGAAGATGTTAGTTGTTGTAGCCAAACATTTTAATTTAGAAGCCCAAAAGAATTAATTGGGAGCCCAAAACTTAGCCCAATGAAAGAGGAACTTTTTGGACATTTAGTAAATCAATTAAAGCATAAAAGGAAAGCCAAAAATTGGACAAACTAAGGCCACATGGCCGACCCAAACAAGAGAGGAGAGAAGGGGAGATGAATGTGATGATGGTTTAATTTAGTGGGTGACCAACTCTTCCATGTGTCACTCCTTTATTTAACCAATATTCTTAACCAAAGTTATAAGCAACCTTGTAATGATTAAGAAAGAGAAAGCAAGAGTGAGTTGTTAGGAGATTAATATTAGATATACAATTATATCTATACAATTTACTACTAAACCCACAAAAACCCATTACATTTCTCTATCATCTCTTATTAGCTAACTCAAAGAAAACCAAATAGAGAGAGAAAGAAGAGAGGCAATTTTCGGCAGCTCCAAGAGGTGAGAGAGAGAGAGGTTTTGATCTTCAAGCTAACCAAGATCATCATCTACTTTGATGGATTAAGAAAAGCTAGCAAGATATCAAGGTATAAATCACCTTTTTTCTAAGTTATTCTTAGTTGTTTAAATGAAAACTTGGATTGATGATTTCAAACTTCAAAACTCTAGATCTACATAATCTAGAGTGTGTTATGTGTGGATCTATTCATCTTGTGTGGTAAAAGTTAGATCTAGAGTATGAAATGGAAACTAGTTTTTCAAAGGGTGGAAAACTCTAAATTTTCTTAGCCTCGATTGTGTTAATCTTGTGTTTGATGATTGTTTGATGAAATAGATCATGTATTATGGTAGAATCATGGGTATATGAAGTATTAGTAGGTATTATGATGAGTGATGTTGGTTATTATGTGAAAACATAAAAGTTTTCTTGGAAGACATCAAGAGTTAAAAATTATTTTTTGGTGAAAACGAAACATAAAATTCAAATGACCATATCTCCTATCGTATTTCCAATTTTTGAGTGTGGTCAAGTCCTAGAGTTAGATCTATAAGTGTTCTAACATCTCCAAGTGTAATCACTGAAAAATGAGTTGTAGATTTCCGTATGGACTATTTTTAGCAAAGGACTCCAAAACTGCAAAACGCTATTTAGCTTCTGCCCAAAAATTTAAAATGGCAATTTCGGCCACTTAATATTCCAGAAAAATTCCAGCCTTTTGGGGCGTGAAAATATATGGTATTAAGTTCCTCCTGTCCAAAAATGAGCTAATTCCGACTTAAAATGACCAAGTTATGACCATTTCAATTTCTATGATTTTTCGACGAAAATCGCTATAACCGGAGTTCTATAACTCCGATGGCCACAAAATTTAAACTGGAGTGTCACGTTAACACGTATAAGATTGTCAAGAGATGGGAATTTCTGGAGTTAAGCATGAGGTAGCTAATTTCTTAAGGAAATGACTAAAAATAATTTTTGAAAAATACCAAAGGAAGTTGGAAAATTATGGAAAAAATACTTTTTGTGTATGATATACATGTATATAAGCATGGCCAAAAGATAGAAAAATAATAAGTTGTTTTGGTATTTTTGTAAAAAGGATATAGAATCCAGCTTGCTGGATTAGGAAATCTGATGAATCCAGCTTACTGGATTGAAAAATAGTTTACTGAATTAAAAATTTGTTGAATCCAGTTTGTTGGATTGCGATCTAGTTTGCTGGATTTAGAATCCAGTTAGCTGGATTGCGGTTTGGGTTGTTAGATTTTGAATCCAGGTGGCTGGATTAGTATTTAACTTATTAGATGTTCAAGAATAACTTGTGAAATGAAAAAGCGAGTGATAAATCATAATGTATATGATACGGTGATTGAAGAATTATCAAAGGATGATAATAATACTAACGTTGTAAGGTTTTATCTATTATTTAATTATGTGATTAAGTGTTAGATAATTGATTGATTAAGTAATAGTATTATGAGTTAATAGGTATGTTATACTAATTCAAAGATCAATCTTATAATTGATAGGTCTTTCATAAGAGATTACATTATATTGCTTAGTGGTAATCAGTGGTTCATGCAAGTTTTCTAACTCAAACTTGAGTTGTATGTTCAAAGCATGTTAGTGAATAGTTGTTGTTGATTATTCACGTCTATATTGATTATTGATTCGTACGTTGTGCATATTGTAAATGTTTATCAGGTATAAAAGGCTGATCACCTTCATTACCATTTGGTTCTGTTAATATGTTCATGTTTATGCTTGACCATTCATTTTCATTGTCTTGGTCATTCAGCTAAGAAAATTTGTTCATGTTCTTTCACAATGTTTATATTGTTGAAAGTTAGCTAGCTTATTGTTCAATTCCTTCAATCTCAATATATCCTCAAATAAATTTAACTTGCTGGGCAAATTTGATGCTCACCCTTGCTATATCATGATAAACATTTTCAGATTTAGAGGAAAGCTCGAGTAAAGGCAGAAGTAAAGGCAAAGTGCAAGACTAAATTATGGTGCAGTTAGATTTATTAAAGTTCTGACGAAAATAGTATTGTAAACCTTTTTAGATATTAAATGTATGCATTAAGTTAAGGTTGTAGACCTTGGGGTTTATGTTGTAAAAGTTTAATGTGTAAACAATTTAAGTTTATATCTTCCGCAATAGTTATAAAAATAGTATACCAGATCCTTGGTGATTAGTACCGGGATTTCGGGATGCTACAAGAAAGGTCAGAACTTAAAGGTCACAAGATTTTTCAAAGTTTATTTCTCAAAACTCCTATGTTTTCTTTGAAAAATAAACATTTAATCATGCTAACGTAATACATTGCATGTAAGACAACTTAAACATCCTACCAGACTTACTTTTATTATTCACTAAGCTAAGCTCACCTGCCTAGCATGCTAAAACAAATTTTAACTTCAGACAACCAGCGCGACCGCTCTAGTTTTGTATGGGGAAGTGGCGCGGCCGCACCACTTTGGGGTAGACTCAGACTTTGCTTTGTTTTTGCAGTGTTCAAACCTAAACACATACCCATTTGATTTAGCATACTCTGAACAACTATCATGATTCCGTATAACTCAGATAATATCATAATATCAATTTACAAGCCAATTCATAATTAATTTCATGAAAATTTTAGAAAGCTATCATACTTAAAAGTAAGAACACATATGTGGATATTACCTCCTCAAAGCTTGAATTCCCTAAATTCCTTCCCAATTAGTTTGCTCACTCAATTCCAGAGCACTCACTCTCTAATATATATACGTATAATTTTTTTTAGCAAATTTGGATTTGTGAGGGGAGCTTCCAATTTATAGGGAATTCATTGCCCAGATAATCGCTTTGCCTCCAAAATAGAATCTGTAATAGCCAAGAATTCTAAGTCACTTTGTAAATAGATATATTAATTAAATATTAATGATATTGAAAACTTTGGGATGAATATGAATGAATAAGTGATTATGTGACTAGTATGCTATTTGTAATTTAGAAGATGTTCCGCTAATGAGATAATTAAATTAGTTGACTAACCTAAGTATTTTAATAATCCAGAAAATTGATTAAGGTATTGAACCCTAATTCAATATTCAATTTACTTGAATATGGTAAGTCTAATTGGGTTATGTAAATTAATTAATATTATTGATTGATGAGAATGTGTAAATATCAATAATAATGAGGAATAGTTCATGTGATAATAGATTTAATATTACTAAGGATGGCAAGTACTTTAAACAAGCCCAATAGTTTATTTAAGTAGTGGACTTGTAGATAATTTGATTTAAGAGCAACAAAATTGTTAAACTAGCCCAATATTAAATTTAATGGGCAAATATGCTAGTAGCACAATTATCTAATTGTGGAGGCCCAAGTTTATTTTAATTAGTTGCCAAACTAATTAATTTCAAGCCCAAAAGAATTAAAGGAATGGCCCAATCCTAGCCCAATTAAAGAGGGGCATTATGGTCATTTAATTTAGCAAATTTTGCATTTATAAATAAAGTAAAAATAAGGAATATATAATGGGGGGATGAATCCGGCCATTGTGTAGAGAATTTGCATGACTTATGTTTATTTTATTCATTTGGTCACCAACTCACTTAGGTGTCACTCCATGATTTAGCCACACTATTTTGCCAAGATTGCAAGCTATATGGAGAGAGAATGGAAGAATATGTTAGTAGTTAATGTATAGATATACCAAATATATCTATAGAATTTCTTCCAGCATTTAAAACAAAATTCTCTTTCATCTCATCCTAAGTTAGCAAACCAAACAAAAAGGAAATAGAGAGAGAGAATTCAGTGGGAGAAAGAGAGAGAAGGAGAGAGTAGAGGTGTAGGAAATCCTAGGAACAAGAGAGGAGGGTGTGGTCTTACATGCATCCTAAATTTATTAATTACTTTGGAAGATTAAGAAGAAGTGCTCAAACACCAATGTATAAATCTTAAACTTGTGGATTTCCTTTTTATTTTGTTTGATTTTGGTTATTTAAAGTTTATGATTTTGATGTCTAAAACCCTCTATCTACATATTTTATATGGTTTCATGTATGGTTATAACATATTTTAGTGTTAGAAAGTGAATCAAAAGGATATAAAAGAAACTAGTTTTGATTTGTTAAGAAACTCCAATTTTTTTTATTTCCTTTGACCGACTACTATTTTTAATCTACACCTTCCTTTTGTGATCCGTAATAAAGAGGTGCTAGATATGTAAGTTAACTACTAAACCCAAGTGGTAGCACTCAAAAATGTTGAGTACACAACTTGTAGCGACTGTTTTAGTAAAAACAGTTTTGTCTTTAGAAAGAAAAACAAACTATTTTTGGACAGTCAATGCTAGGGGTAGTTTCATCATTTTTCTAACATTTAAAAATTTTGGAAAACTTTGGGATGATAATATGATGTGTTATCTTTCAAACCCAAGTGGAATCATCGAAAAATGAGTTGTAGATTTCCGCATGGACTGATTTTAGCAAAGTAGGTAAAAGACAAAAATCCCGGAAACAAACTGCCCAAGATTTTGCAAGGGTAGTTTCGACCACTTAACTTTTGACAAAAATTCTGGCCTTTTGGGACATAAAAATATATGACATAAAGTAGCTCCTGTCCAAAAACGAGCTCATTTTGACTTAAAATGACCAAGTTATGACCATTTCAATATTTGGGTTTTTCGAACGAAAATCGCTAAAACCGGAGTTCTATAACTCCGATGGCCATGAAATTTAAACTGAAGGGTCACGTTAACCTGTATAATATTATGCCAAGAGATGAGAATTTCTGGAGTTGATCATGATGGGGCTAATTTCTTAAGCCACATACTAAAAATAATAAAAGAAATTGAAAAATTACAGAAAAATACTTTTTATGTATGAAATACATGTATATAAGCATGGTCAAAAGATAGAAAAATAATAAGTTGATTTGGTATTTTCGTTAAAGGAGATATGGAATCCAGCTTGCTGGATTAAAAAATAATTGAATTCAGTTTGTTGGATTGAAGGATTTGGAATCCATGCTTGCTGGATTGAAGGATTTGGAATCCAGACTTGCTGGATTGAAGGATTTAGAATCCAGGCTTGCTGGATTGAAGGGTTTAGAATCCAGGCTTGCTGGATTGGAAGTTTGTTGAATCCAGTTTGCTGGATTAGCCAATCCAGGTGGCTGGATTGCATGTTTGAATAATCAAGACTATGATGTTAGTATTCGGCTTACTAGATTATAAGGAAGAACTAATAAAAGGAAAGATTATGTGTTAAATCATAAGGTATATGAAAAAGTAATTAAAATATTATCAAAGAATGATAATAATAAAGATGTTTTAAGGTAATTGATTATGTGGTTAAGTGTTAACTAAATTGCTGATAGAGTAATTGTATTATGATATAAAGTATGATATGTTAATTGTAAGATCAATCTTAACCATGATAGGACTTTACAATAAAGAGAGTAAATTAAATTGCATAGCAATAGATCGCAATCGAGGCAAGTTCTATAACTCAAACTTGAGTTATTAATTTCAAAGCATGTTAGTGAATAATTATTGTTGATTATTCACATCTATATTAATTATTGAGACTGGCACCCAGTGCAATTAAATTCATGTTCTATTATTATTGAACTATGAATTAGTTAAAGTTCTTTTATTCATGAACTGTTTAAGATATGGATCTATGCTCATTGAATCAGCTAGATCAAGTATGTTTAAATTTGTTAAATCAAATATGTTGTTAAAAGCTGTTCTTCACCAATTGACTTGGTAAGGACCCAAGACTGAGAAAAAGAACAATTTGATTAAAGCAGTATTGATAAACAATTATTGCTCGTACATTAAGTGTTTATGCATAATACACCGGGCATGAAAGGCTGATCCCCTTGATTACCAAAACTTATTAAAAGAACCAGTTTAAATACTGACAACCTTAGCATATATTCATGGTCACTATGACCACTCAACATCTGTTATTCAACTATTCGAATATTTAGTTATCAAGACTTAATTCATGTTCTTTCACAATTAATATCTATTCTTGAACATTGAACGATAAATTTCTTGCTAATCATGATATATCTTCTTCGTAATTAAACTTGCTAAGAAAATTTGTTGCTTACTCTTGCCATATCATAACATTTATTTCAGCTATGCCAGAGACATCCAAGAAGGACAAAGGCAAAGGAAAAGTACAGGAATAGATAATAAGAATGTTTATGTATTGTATTATATTATATACATTAGTATTGTAAACCTTTTGTGTTACTAAGGGTAACTTAATTAAGGTATGTATAAGTTAAGGTAAATAGACCTTGGGATTATGTTGGAAAACTTTATTATATTGAACAATGTGTGTTTATTATTCTGTAATAGTTATAGAATGCTTTTGATGATGATGGATCGTGAGCACCAAACCCGGGGTTTGAGAACTCGGATTTGGGGGCGTCACAAAATCCAATGAAAAATGGAAGAAGATGACGGTTAAGGAGAAGTTGGTGGAAAGTTGATACCAACTCCCTCCCCTCCATTCTTCTAGCCATCATCAGCCTCCTTGATTTCACAGTAACATAGAAGAGTATGCCATTGGCTTATACACGGCTGTTATAAATTTGGGACAAGCTCTATTACTCTCTAATTTATCAGCAATATGGGTCTCATTCTACTAAGGTTAATTCCTTTTGGGCTTATTAAATCAATTATAATGATTTAACATTACAACATTAAATATAGTTTTGGGCACAAATATACACATATATATGTACCTACCCACAAATAGGAACTATACCTATATTTTACAAATACACCAATATAATCTTGTATCCCATGTACATTGGGCTAGTCCAAATAATATTTTAATTGGGCTAAATATAATTCAGTTGGGTATTCTCAACCCATTATTTTATATCACACATAAATATCACAATGATCAATATAAATCATTTATTCTCTTTACATTAGTTCTCTTTTAATAATTCCAGTTAATCCCTTAGTCTGGTTTAACTTTAATACTCACGCCACACAAGGCTCATTTATCCCACTTTACTAGAGTTATATAATTTCAGCTCATAATCTCAACAATAAAATATTAAGGGTCTAGGTCACGTTTGGCTTTTCCCCAATTCCATATTTTTTAATATTTATTTAATACAAAGTTTGTGTGGCACACTTTACTTTAATATTAAATTATTTAACTCATCTTGAATAATTATACACTTGTGAACGTATACTTATAATAGCTTTATTTACAAAATAATCATTACCCTTGGAATAATTAACCTTTACTCCATTATTTAAATTATAAAATTATAAGTATAATTATCTGATTGCCCTAAGACAACTTTTTTAATCTTTACATTGAACCGCATCTCAAATATTAATCTCATATATAAATCTCTAACCAATAATCATTTATAAATATATTGGTTTTCATCTATTATCCATCACTTACTTTCCATTAACAAATGTTAAATCCTTTTAAAATACCAAAATTAGTTAACATAATCATTTTATTTTCTTCATGTAAATCACATATATTAATTCACCATTTTACTTAAGTGATTTACCCCTTTCATTCAATTTACTATCACTCCACTACAACACAAGACTTTAATACTCAAATTATATTATCCCGTAATATAATTTTCAACTTAAGTTAACCAATATTTATTCTTGTTTAGTTAATTTCCATAACTAACCCTTATTCAATTCATGCTTTGTCATCTCAATCCTTTCATGGACAGTTGGAACACCAATTATGTTCCTAAGTACAACATATAAGCCATTAATGTACAAATCTTAAAGTTCAGATTACACAAACTCATCCTGAACCATCTGCAGGCCGGCGCGACCGCGTTGGTCTTAGGCGTGAGAGTGGTGCGGTCGCGCCACCTCAAGTTCAAACGCAGACAAGTTTTGCTTCAACAGAAATAGAATTTTTACACGCAAATCTTTTAACATGTTTCTTATATGCTAACTTATTATACTAACTAAAATCAATCTCTTTTTTGACTTTACAATATCAATTACTACATTCTTCAATAATTTAAAGATTAAACTTCAAGTTCAAACTCTTCTTTCTTTAATAGTTTAATTAACTATAAAATCTCATATATAATTTCTTTTCACATAATCTAAAAATTCAAAATATATAACACATATATATACATTCATATTTGAACCCGACATATCATATAATAAGAATTTTATTTAGTAACTCTTATTTTAATCATTTCTAAAATTTCGGATTATCACATTCTCTCCCCCTCATGAGAATTCCGTCTTCGGAATCACCAAAACTTCTTTAGTTGATTCCATTCTGAAGATTACATATTCCTTAGATAATTTCATATTTTCTCTTTCAGGATTTTTTCCTTTCTTGAAATTATTATAGCTATGCAATTCAATTATTATTACACGTCTTATTCTACCACTTTCTTCTTTATAAGGAATATCCTCTTACCCCATTCACCCATTAAAAGGATAAGAATCTTCCATAATCATTCAATTATTGAGAAGTAGTATGAATAACTTAGATTCCAAATTATGTTGAGAGGTCACAAGACTGTGAACTCTTCTCTAGGTTTACTATTGCTTCAACAAAATCCTTCACACTATAAACCCTTTCCACAGAATGTTTATCAATCACAAAGACTATAAACACCCTATACAAGTACTCTAGGTGATCAACATATCATACCACTACGTTGTGCACAAACGTAGCAAATCGTAACGACTTTATGTGTCACATTCGGAACCATTGTCTTTGAAAACATATCCCCTTTATAAAGTTGTTCACCTCAACCTTTCAACGTCTGAATCCGCACCAGAGCAATCTAGTTTTGCATAAATACTCAAGAATGCTTGAATTTCATAAATATTTTTCAACAGCCATCTAGCCGAATCAAATAACCTAAACTTTTATCAACAACTCAGACATCAATCAAAATAATTTAGCCAACTTAATTTACCTTCTTCATAATTTAAAAGAAAACCAAAAATTCTTTTATGATGTCATGATACCGTACCAGATTTGTAGTACGTTGAGGATTCTGTCATGTTATGACTTTGTCATATTACATCATACCATAGTGGGCTGACGATCTTTCGATCACAACCAACACTAGATTCGATTGCATTGATGACTCCATCGTTTACCATTTTCTACACCATATCGAATGATGCACATGGTCAAAATTACATTTTTGAAAATTTTTAAATCAATTTTGTCTTAGCTGAAACAAATAGCATAGACATATGAATAACGATATTATTTTTTTTAAATATCATTGGTTCAATCACATGATCCAATATTTTTCAAGAAGATAGAAGTGCAAACATCAGCACGAAGTAAAAAAAAATTGAAAATCTAGTAGATCTAGAAGATTTAGAAAATCTATGTTTCTCCATCAACTTAATCTTTACTTTATTGCTTCATTCTATTAATCTTCAACACCATCAATGCTTACTATATCAAAATTTCTTATTTCATTATATATAACATATCTATTCCCTATACAGTTCATCAAACTTACCACACCTTGGAAGTACAGGAACTTACCACAGTAATATGAGTTTAGGAGCTTGTCCCAGCAATACGTATAAGAACCAATCAGGGACTGCCCATATGTGTAAGGGCTAAAAAACATACATACGACTATGAGTCACAAACGTACCATAAGCATGAGTTTTAAGAACTTGCGCGTAATCTTAATATTCTTTAACTTAATCTTAATAGTTTCTAACTATCAAATATAAATACGAGAAAAGAAACACCTTTCCGCCATATGTACATTGATAGCGTGATACTAACATTCCAATGATTATCAGTGTAATAAATTGAGTACAAGCACAAACCTCCACCCATACAAAGGTTTGTACAACTTAGTCATCACCTGAGTCCTCAACTGAAATCTCACCTAATTATATCTCACTCTTAACTTTCTATTTACTCGATACAAAATTTTCAAATCTCATCATTCATAACTCCTTACGAGTTTATCTCGTACTATTTTATAGTACCTTCTCTTTATAGCATCAAGCTATAATCACTCAGTCATTATAGAACATCTATCATTTCATAACTCAATCTGATCACATGGTGATCCTATTCTTCAATCGGTTTACCTTATAGTTCTTCCTATTTTCGATCATTTTAATATTTTACGACCTTCTTTCCTTTATTTTTAATCACAATCTTTTGATTATTTGACTCAGATGATCACTAAACCTCTGGCTCTTTAAGTTCTTCTTTGAACCTATCGTACTAACTTAACTTGTTTCACATAAATTGTCCTGAATTCATCAACTAAACTCTATTTGAGTTCATTCCCGTTATGCATATTCATTATACAGACATTGTTTAAAACACTTTTCATCTCCGTTACTGGAGTCAGGTGACTCCTGATCCTCATCTTATGGATATTCCAAGATTCTACTTTGAATCTTCTCATATATATTTCAATCTCTTCTTTATGAATTTTATTTATTATCACTTAAACTCCATCCGAGTTTATCCTCTATCACCTTTACTTTCCCTATCTCAGGTTATAGCCTAAGGTACTCTTACATAAGGTTTATAATCTAATACTTTGATACCAACCTGTAACGCCCCCAAATTCGGATATCCATTACCTCAGACCTGGTGTGTCACGATACTATATTCGTCTGCTTATTAACAACTTCCATTCATAATTTAATGAATATAATTTAACTTTAATATATTACTTCCTTTTATTTCCAGGATTTATGAATTGATCCCAAAACTTTCTTAAGTCAATTCCCAATTTGGGTCATTAACCATTCTTGCCTTTTCATCATATTTTATGTTATACTTAATAAGATGCGGAAATAATTAAGACTTTTCTGAATTCTTTATTCGTTTCCCTGGATCACAACCTTCATCCTTTATATATCTTTGAATCAAATTTATTTCATGCTCTGATTCATCAGAGTTACATTATAGAATTTACATCTCAATTCAATAGTCTTCATATATTTAGTAGGATGGCTTTACAACTCGACAAGAGTTTAACAACTATCAAGTACATCATCAAAAACATGGTTCAAAATCCTACTTCAAGTTAACAACTCAATCTTCTTGTGATACTATTGAACTTTATCAATTAAGTAGCACGTAACTTTACCATGATTCCTTAACCTGCAAAAGTGGTTATTTGTAAGAGTGAGCTCGACAACTCAACAATTCTAATAGTTTTCATGCAACACATAACACATCATATCATGCATAGTTTATACCATCATAATCATTTAAACTCAATACACATGTTTCTTCTCATATAGCAAGTATAGAGATTAACTTCTTAAACATATAATCGAAGATTAACTTTCAGATTTCATGCATATCTCATTTGCATTTCATATATCAATCAACATTGTCATGGAAAAATATAATTCAACCAATAGTTATCAATTTCATATAACAATTAGGAACTGAAAGACTTGTCTGACTCGTAGATTATAAACTATAACTTCACTACTTATAATTATCTGCACATCGTGTAATCCTACACAATTATATAATCATGAATTCATACCCATCAGTCATATGCATTCATATATTCTCAATGTAATAATAATTTTACATTATTTCCTATCATTATTTTTAAACGTTCATTTCACTCCTTCGATGTACTCTGAGGATAACTATGTTGTTAGCCCTTTCCACACTCATGTTTATTCTTTTAAAACAATCTTATTCCATAGCTTGCGGTATTTAAAGAATATATATATACGTGCTCTAAGTCCAGACAGATAACAAACTATTTTTGACTACTCTACAGCACAGCGCGGCCGCGCTGATAATAAGCTTGGGAGTGGCGCAGCCGCGTTACTCTCTATCAAAACCAGAACTACAATTTTCAAAGTTCCAGTTTTCTTATTAGTACCTTAATATGTTTGAACACAATACAAACATATAAAGATAAGGTTTAAAACAAATTTGGTTTCCCACACTTGTTAACGTTGATGTTAACTTCTAAAACTTCTAGTTTCTTTTGCATCCCTTTGCTCACTAAGATTAATATGTTCAATAGCCTAATGACCAAATTGAACACCTTCTCATGTATCTAAAATAGACTTTGAGATAAAACTCGAATCAAGCATATAACTTCATTTTTAAAACTCTTTAATCGAGTTTAAATAGGTTTATTCAACAAGAGACTCACTATGTTAACCATTAAGTCACATAACAATACTTAACAATCCTTAATACATATGCTCATGTGTATCAAACTCATTTACACAGTTAGTATAGTCCTTACTTTTAAAACATGCTTAAATAACTTATGTCATGCTTAACTAATTAGATGCACATATCATTCATGCTTAAAGGCATAAAAAACACTATCATGCTTGCTCATAAGGTCATAATGAAAGTAATACAATGCTCATCAAAAGTAGTTTATAAAACTTTTAAATTTCTATTTAAAACACATACTAAACCAAGCTTGACAACCTTTTATGTGCAATATATCTTGAAACCACATTCCTTACCCATTCGCGCACATAACTAGGTTACATACACAAGCTCCCAAAGTCGGAACTAAAAAGACACAAAGTTCGTCAAGTTTCATTTTCAAAACTTATAAGTCTTCTATTAAAAACTTATGCTAAACCCAGTTAATATACAAAGTAACTTTGAATCGTATCTTATACTCATTTGTACATGTAACTAAGCCATATATGCATGCTTATATGTATACAACTCATTTACACCTAGGTTGAATAGTTTAACAATTGAAATCTCATTTTAAACCTTGCTTGAAAAGTCTAAATCATGCTTAGCTAGATGGTGAACATATCTGTCATATCTAGAAGCATAAAATACCCTAGCATACACGCTAGAAAGGTCTGAACTTAAAGGTCACAAGATTATTCAAAGTTTATTTCTCAAAGCTCCTACGTTTTCTTTGAAAAATCAACATTTAATCATGCTAACGTAATACATTGCATGTAAGACAACTTAAACATCCTACCAGACTTACTTTTATGATTCACTAAGCTAAGCCCACCTGCCAAAAAAATTTTTAACCACAAACAACCAGCGCGACCGCTCTAGTTTTGTATGAGGAAGTGGCGCGACCGCGCCATTTGGGGGCAGACTCAGACTTTGCTCTATTTTTGCAGTGTTCAAACCCAAACACATACCCATTTGATTTAGCATACTCTGAACAACTATCATGATTCCATATAACTTAGATAATATCATAATATCAATTATAAGCAAATTCATAATTAATTTCATAAAATTTTTAGAAAACTATCATACTTGAAAGTAAGAACACATATGAGGACATTACCTCTTCAAAGCTTGAATTCCCTAAATTTCTCCCCAATCAGTTTCCTCACTCAATTCCAGAGCACTCACTCTCTAATATAGACTTATCAAACATTTTAGCAAATTTGGATTTGTGATGGGGAGCTTCCAATTTATAGAGAATTCATTGCCCAAATAATTGCTTTGCCTCCCAAATAGAATCTAATGGAAAATGAAAAAAAGATGATGGTTAAGGAGAAGTTGGTGGAAAGTTGATACCAACTCCCTCCCTTCCATTCTTATAGGCATCATTAGTCTCCTTGATTTCACAGTAACATAGAAGAGTAGGCCATTGGCCTATACATGGATGTTATATAATTTGGGATAATAAATTTGGGACAAGCTCTATTACTCTCTAATTTATCAGTAACATGGTGTTAAAGTTAGTGCCCTAGAGGCCAATTGTTTGATATAATTGCTTAACATTTTGATATTATATTTGATTGAATAAATGAATGATTTTATTATTATTTTATTTACTGCGTTATATAAATGTTAACATAACAAAATTCCTTAGAATAGTGATACAAATTATATAGTTTCAAGTATGTGATTTGAACATGAGATTATATAATTACAATTAGTATCATTGCTCTTAAATGTCCCTAGTCGAGTATCATTGTTGATGGGACAACAATGATGCATTGAGACTAGTATGTGGATTGATTGATGAACAAATCTCATTGGTCATAAATATATGAGATATTAAGTCAATGCATAGGTACGTGTTAGAGAACGATGTACTGGACAGACCCACCATGAGAATTCTATGTGGAGCATTATGCGAAGTGTCATTAGCGATTCACATAGTGGCAATGATGTAATGATCCTCCGACCTGAAATCACTATATTACTACACGAGAATTTATGTACTTTGATATCATCAAAAGTCACCTTTAATATGGTGGACAATAAAGATGATTATTGGTTACATCATGAATCGTGTGAGGAATATGAGTGATCTAGATGGAATTTAACCCTCCTATGTATTAGGGGTGATATCCATAGGCCTCTTGATTGAGTAGGATTATGAAATGCATGGTCATGCTCAAATAGTGATTTGTTTTATATAGTCTACTCATTGATCAAGAAAAACTCAAATTAAATTATGTAGAGTATGTCACATTCCATGACTCGAGTTTAATCTAGGATATTAATGTTAAAAGGAATAAATTACATTGAAACATTAGTCACGAAAAGGTTGCATCGAATCATCGATCTTATTATTACTTGGGTAACAGTGATGCATTACTAGATGCCGCTCACTGTTTATAATTTTATAATATGATTTTAAAATTATTGCCAATGTAATAATAACCTATAGGGTAACACACATAGAACGTAATTAAAAGGGAATAATTTAAATTGTAAAGATTTAAATATATCAATATGATTGATATTATTTAAATTACAAATTTAAAGTAATAGGATAATTTATATATAGGTATATTAATTAAGTAAGACTTAATTAGATTAGGTTTTGATTAGTTCATTCTAACTGCTATATATAAGATATATCAGTCATTTAAGGGAATATATCATTAACCAAAACCCTAGCCGCTCTTAGACAGACTAGAGAGAAACATTTTTGAAATCTTCATCCTTAGTGGCTAGTACCACAGTTCCTTTTACTGCAGATCGTACGACGATTTGCGGAGCGTTCGTGTGGACACCGTAGAGGTGCGGTTTTTTGGATTGCACTGGAGATTTGATCGCATCAATTTCACCTTCAATAATCGGTATAAATTTCTAACCATTGAATTAATATGGTTTTCGCATGGATCCTGTTTTAGGGTTTCGAAATTGCTTTAAAGATTTGTTTTATATCTGCCGCGTTAATGTGCCAAAACCTTACACATGGGTCTCATTCTACTATGGTTAATTCATTTTGGGCTTATTAAATCAATTATAATGATTTAATATTACTACATTAAATATATTTATGGGCACATATATACACATATATTTGTACCTACCCACATATAGGAAGTATACCTAAATTTTATATATACACCAATATAATCTTATATCCCATGTACATTAGACTAGTCCAAATAATATTTTAATTGGGCTAAATATAATTTAGTTGGGTATTCTAAACCCATTATTTCCTATCATACATAAATATCATAATATCAATCATCATTTATTCTTTTTCCATTAGTTCTCTTTTAATAATTTTAGTTAAACCCTTAGTCTAGTTTAACTTTAATACTCACGCCACACAAGGCTCATTTATCCCACTTTACTAGAGTTAAGTAATTCCACCTCATAATCTCAACAATAAAAATTAGGGGTCTAGGCCACATTTGGCTTTTTCCTAATTCCACATTATTTTATTATTTATTTAATACAAAGTATGTGTGACACACTTTACTTTTATACTAAATTATTTAACTCATCCTGAATAATTAATACACTTATGAACTTATACTTATAATACCTTTATTTACAAAATAATCATTACCCTTAGAATAATTAACATTTACTCCATTATTTAAATTATATAATTATAAGTATAATTATCCGATTGTCCTAAGACAACTTCTTCAATCTTTACAATGAACCATATCTCAAATATTAATCTCATATATAAATCTCTAACCAATATTCATTTATAGATATATTGGTTTTCTTCTATTATCCATCACTTACTTTCCATTAACAAATGTTAAACCCTTTAAAAATACCAAAATTAGTTAACATAATCATTTTATTTTATTTTTCATGTAAAACACACATATTAATTCACCATTTTACATAAGTGAATTACCCCTTTTATCAATTTACTATCACTTCACTACCACACAAGGCCTTAATACTCAAATTATATTAACCCATAATATAATTTTCAACTTAAGTTAACCAATATTTATTCTTGTTTAGTTAATTTCTATAACTAACCCTCGTTCAATTCATGCTTCGCTGTCTCAATCCATTCATGGACAGTTGGAACACCAATTATGATCCTTATTACAACATATAAGCCACTAATATATAAATCTTAAAGTTTAGATTACACAAACTCATCCTGAACCATCTGCAGACCGGTGCGGCCGCGCTGGTCTTAGGCGTGGGTGTAAGACCCCGAATTTTATGAAA